>JAAEAF010007504.1:38000-56763 GCA_011037195.1 Triatoma infestans | reverse complement strand
TCTAATGAAGGAGGAGTGCCCTAAGTTAAAGGATGTTTGCTCCAACGTTTCTTCAAAAAAAAAGAAAAAACCAGCTCATCCAAAATCCTTCAAAAATCTTTTGCTGAAAAAAATGTTTCAAATAAAAAAAAAAACTATTTATTATGTAAGTACATAGTAGAATACTGGACTCTTACATCAAACCGCAAGAGGTAATGAATTTTAACACTAAATTTAAGTATGAAAATTAATTCTTGCATCGGATGCGATCGTAGTACCTAATCGGAGTAAGGAGTTTGAGGTTGTTTGAGATTTCCGGCGATTTTTCTTGTTTTGGAATTATTTTAGTCACACATATACATCAATTTTTATTGCGTAATTACATATATGTATAAAATATATATATGAACCTACTTTTCATAGTCCCATACTGCAACATGAAATTTCGGCGGAAACACAATTTAAAAAATACTACATGATTTTCAAAACTTCCTATTACAGCACTAAAAGAATGTAATTATTCCATTAGATTAGGAAATGACATATAAAGAAGCCATATAGATGTTATGTATGAGAATTTAATTCATTTATAGTATGTATCCGTTCTTAACCTACTTAGATCCTAACAAAAACACTTTTAAAAAACCAGTATATCAACTGAAATTGCTCTGTGCAAGTCAAATGTTATCACAATATTTTGACAAAAAAATCCTGATGATGGGCGAACGCCCAAAATCGGTCGATGGGCCACAAAAAAGAAGCAGGCTAACATGGAAAATCGTCTCTGATCATTTATAGTACTTATTAATAATTTTTAAATTACAAACTGTTTAATAAATAGCAGGCTCAAATTGCTTTAATCTCGTAACTTCTCTTGATCTTAGTTTTGCAGAGAATATTCTTGCAGGCTTTTAGTCTAAGTATTTTTTTTAAGATATTGATCGTTTATATATGTGTTTTAGGATTTTTTTTTGCATCTGTGAATTTGTGCATTAATCACAAAACGAAAAAAATTGCAGAAAGTCAAATTTTCATATTTCATTTAAGGTATCATTAATGTAACAGCAAGAGAAGCTCAGCAACCACAGAAAGCAAGAGAAGCTCAACCACTCTCTCGGACTGAAGTGGGAGAGTGGGAGAAGCTGTATAAATAAAGCGACGGACAGTCCATGAAAGACAGTTAAACACAGTGGAAATTAGTTCAGTACATCCAATCGCTACGTGTCATTCTCTTACCACTCAACCTTAAACATTCATCTATTGTAAAGTCCAGGCAGTCTGTGTCTCATTATTAATATATCAGTTAAACAGTGTTAACCAAGTCTTCTTCTTAACTCATCAAACAAAACCAATTCTCTTCATCCAACACATCCATTATACTAACAGATTTAATACAAAGGTTTGCCGTGTCAAATCGGATAATTGGTTATTCAGAAATATCACTTTCGAGAGAGTTTTTCTTGATATTGTATTGTGTTTAATCTCTTGACGCCTTTTTGTCCCCCAATGTATACTTTTTGTAACACACATGTCACTTTCGGCCGTTTTCGTAATTACGATAACTTCCGATTGTACATTCTCCGTATTACCTACAATCAGTAAGTTCTGCGTTAGGTTCTCCGCTAGTTCTGTACTTATTCTGTTGTACCTCGCTCGTACGCGCACGGAAGTGCTCTACATTTTCCACGTGTTACCCCGCATATTGAGTGTTTCGTTTTCTCTCTGTTTGTTCGCCGCAAGTATACGAGCGTCTCGTTTCTCACCTCTTTCGTTACACCGCATTTTCACGGGTACACAGTTTTTCGCTATTCTCGTTTCACCGCATGTTCCCCGCTTGAGTACAGAACATCATACAAAGGAATCTACTTATGCCTACTTGGCCTTCAATCTGCTTGCCTTTTAGACTGGAGGGCACCATCTACGTTCACAAAGGTATCTGGGGCCAGGGGAGTGGGGGAGTCGACTCTCTTTTCCTTTTGGGATCCCTTTCCTTGGAACGTTGTTAAGCCAGTGTCCACATCTCACAAGGTAAGCGTTTTATTATTCATACTTATTTGGATTATTATTCTCTGTTTCCCCGCATTAAGAACTACACCTCAAATACAGTCCACTTACCGCATTTGTTTGACAAGATCACACATATTGTTTTTGGTGATGTGTGTACGTTGTAGCCCGAACGATATTGAAAGGGCTTATGTGGGTGTAAGTTTTAGAGAAGAGAAAAGTATTATGAAATAAGTAATAAGTCACCACTGTTTTGAAATAAATACATTATCTCTAAATGAATTTAAATACTTTATAATAATAAGCTTATAAATATTTATAATTTAACACTGAATTTAAAATGAGATAATGACGTTCTGAATGCGACGAATGTTATTTGGTTGAATGCTGAAATTAGACTCTTTAAATAATGCTGATCTACCCGGAGGGGGTATTTCAGAAAGGTCTTTCTAACGATCTCATACTTGGGTCCTTTGTCTAGGGATAACGTTGACCTCAGTTTAATAGTCCCTAAAAGATTCTCTAAGTTCCATTTCAATGCACTAAAAGGTACTTTATTTTAAGTTATAATCACAAACATATTTTCACAAAAGTATTTCTAGTTTTTCATTTGCTTCTTCCATTACAATATTTACTTGGAAATGGCATGAATGTTTTTTTTACTTTAAACTTGTTATGTTTATTAAAAGATAAGTAACTCTATTACTTTCTTTTGTAGTTTCTTTCTCTCAAAAATAATTTTAAGGAAGTTCTAGTGATTTGGTGATATTACCTGCCTTGTAATATGATTTTGCATTTTCTTTAAAAGTGATATTATCAAAAATATATGAAGTTCTATTACTTTCACAAAAACTTTACCTCCCAAAAAAAATCACTTTAGGAAAAAGTAACTTTAATATTAAGGATTATCAAATATGTATGGTAACAATTCTATGTCAAAAGAAATCTTACCACTTAGAAGTTAAGAAATGTACTAAAACAAACTTGTATGAGTATTTTACATCAGTTTTATTTTTAAATTTCTTCTTTTTTTTTAAGATTTTCTCCCCACCCCACCCCAAAAAAAAACCTAAATAATTAAAACAAAATTATTTACAAAGTTTGTTACACAATGAATTAATTTTCATTAATGTAACTAACTTGTAGATTTACAATTAGCTTGTACTCTTCATGTTTCCAGAGAAGTTTGTTCTAAATAGAAACTTGCCCTTACACTGGAGAGCTTCAATTAGCTACCTTACATTAAGGAACGTTATTGAGTTAGTATTAGGTTTCATTATTTCTTAAATTTAATCCCTTTTTTAGCTGATAATTATTTTAACAATATTCACTATGTGTACAATTAAATCTTAGTTATTTAGTTATTTTTTTTTTTACTTCCTCTTATAATCTTTTAGTAAGAGGAAGTATTGCGTCGCTTGAACGCGACAAAGTGGTTTTTAGAAAATGATCTGTGTGCGCATGATCTGAAATGAACTCTGTGTGTGTGTGTGTGTGCGCGTGTATATATGTATTTATTATGTAATCAGTGCAGTTAAAAAATTGCAGAAAGTTGCAACTTAATATTTTATTTAACTTTAAACAGTGGATCTGCAAATAGGGTTTTCTATAAAATCGGTCAAACGGAAGAATCACATACTTATAAGATTTTTTTTAGTCCCTTCTGCGATTTTTTTTCGCTAAAACGGCTCCAATAATTTTCTTTTAATTTGAAAACCACATGAATATAGAGCTAGAACTTTTAAAAAAGCTGTGACTCTCTCACTACCACTACCAATACCACTACCTTGAATCAACCCAAGATGAGGTGCGTTTATTTCAGTCTTATATGGGGGTTTAAAACATTTCATTGTTGATTTAACAATCAATTCAACACTTCCCTGAAGAAGCCTATTGCAATTGGGCGTAACTTCGGTTTATATTAAACTACTGACGCGATCTCAACACGACGACGTGATAAAGTGTTTTACATAACAAACGCCGCGGAAGCCTAAAACGTCTTATTATCGAGGTTGCTAGATGTTTTTGTCCAATTGCAATTCAGACTATCGTAATTTCTCTGTATTCGCTAATGTATTCCCTAGAAGAGGATCGGTGGATGGATGAAGCGGCTGGATTGTGAAGTGATGTTTTTTTAATTTTTAGGCGGAGTTACTTTTATCGCCGTTTGGATAGCTCAATCGTATACAGAGGTAATATGGGCGTGCTCAACGCTCGATAAGGAAAGTCAGAACCATATTAGAGGATAGTGCATAGCTGAAAAGAAGAACTTCCGGAAGATTGGAAATATCTAATTTTAAAAGGTGGGAAAAAAAGCGATGCACATCAGCAAGTATTGGAAAATATGGAAGATCGAGAATAACTGAAGCTAAAAAAATGTGTCACTCAGGAAAACTTCAGGACAGAATATATGTATCGGAGGACGACGATCTTTAAGCTTTTGTAGGATGTCACATTCAACTGAACGGCAAGCCGAAACAAAGCTGTTCTCATTTCTACGGCCACCAAAATTCTACTCCCATCAATGCTTTACTAGTAGTGGCTATAAAAAGCTCTTTATATTTACAAAGGGAATTATTGGCTGGTAGATTATCAGCGAAAGGATATTGATAAAATAGCATGATATAATAAAGAATCTTGCAAATATAACTATTCCCATCCTGGTACATAAATTTTGGCCAAAAACAAAAAACAAGTATTACTATTGGTAGATACATATTGTTCACAAGCCAATATTACTGGTCGCATAGATAAAGCAAATATCCACTGTTCAATACTTTCCTCTCCACAAATAATAATATCTTAACAATTTCATATAATCATCATGACATATCTTCTATCTACACCAACAATAAGTTTGTTAACAGCTGTATTTACAGAAAGATTTCCAGATGTTTATCTACTTACTATTCGTAGATGGACCAAAATCTGGTAATCGGGTAGGTTATGCAATATGCAATCCACAAAAACATTACAATTCAAATTAAACAACTCTTGCTCATTATATTCAGTGCAGAATTATTTGCTATCCACAAGAGCATTAAATACGGTCTCACTGTCAATATAAGTAACGTTGTCATACTACAGAAACTAAAAAGCCCCCGACTCTAAACAATCATAACTGTTAGGCGAAACTCTATCGTTATTGCACTAAAAAGGAAATCTCCCATAAAAAAAAAAGGTATATTCATTATATGGAATGAAAAAGATCACGGAAGCATAAGTGGCAATAAAGAAGCAGACAAATAAGCAAAAAGTGCTTCTAAAGAAAGTGAAGCTGTACATATTTTAACATCCAGTGACATACAAAAAAAAGAAAAATCATATCAAAAAGACTACTTATAAAAAATGGGAGAAAGATTATAAACAGTATGGTAGTATCAAAGGAAAATATTATATGTCCTACGTAAACTGACTGTTATTAGCGCTATTTTCTGGAAGAGTATAATGTAATCACTTCATGTACTATCTGCCTTAGATAGTAATCTGTTTTTCCACCACTGAGCAACTGAATATAAATGACGAATTTAAAGAAAAATTTGTCAATTTTATTAAATGAAGTAAGAGAAAGCGGGTATGAGTATTTCATGCAGGATTTTCACTAAAATAATAAATTATGTCTGACAGAAGGTTGTCCAAAAAGTACGACCTCGTATAAGAGCTTTCTCCTTGATCAAGAAGCTGATATTGATTAGAAAAGAACATTTTGAATGGAATGTGAACTTTATTATAGCTGAGTGTATATAAGTGTCAGACTGGAACAGCTATAGAATAGAGGAGAGGCGAGGCTTTACTTGAATCTGATTACATTAGCCGCCAGCAAATGTATGTATCAAACTCTAATAATAGTGATATACTCTCTAATAAAGGATATATACTCTCTCTATATGTGGAAGAATTCTTTCAATTTAAAAAAATATTTTTTAATCTATATGAGAATATTTACGAGTAACTTCACAATGTATTTTAAATAAACTCATTAATAAAACTGGATATATTTTTTTTTCTTTCCCATAAGCGGCGTTTACACGATCAATAATATTGACAATACTTTAGAGTATTGACAATAATATTGATCGTTTAACGTGAAAAAAATGTATTGATGGTCGGTATTGACAAGAGTATTGATGAAATTCAGATTTTCTATCAATACTGAGAATTGGAGGGGATATAGACAATATTATTGGTCAGTTCAATAGTTTTATCGAACGTTGCAACTAACCTGTACAAAACAAAAGCGATACTATTATAATAGGTTAAAGAATTCTATGTAATTAACATCTCCTATAATATATTAAAGTTGACTGGCCCAATTAATTTAAAATTTCCATTTTAAGAAAACATTTCAGTTTGAACTCTGACAATTGCACTATTAGAAAAATCTTATGAGTGTTTCGCAGTTTATTTAATTTTTTGTTTCAAAAAGGGTTTTTATATGCCATGCTGTTTAATATAGAGAGAAAATAGGCTTCTAACTTTCCTTCCGAATGGTAGGCATATTAAATCACTACATGTCTACATGAAAAGTCAATCAAACAATTTTCCTTGTTTATGCCTGATTTTGGTGGAATGTTAGATAAAGATTAGTATTTTGCCTTCTAAGGTGTTAATAAAAAATAAATGTATCTAAACACATGCAACACAAAATTACCAGAATTATATTATATTTTATTAAATATATTATTAGGATAAATGTTTATTTTCGATGTTTTATAAAGGAATTAATTAAGAGTGAACGATAGTGGAAGTAATTTAAATAAGAAACATTAGAGCTGTCCCCCTTGAGTTTTCTATACAATATTAATAAAGTGAGCAGCAGGGTAAAGAGCTAACTATAACCATGGGCCAAAATAATAGCTACGCAAGCTTTAGAACAATTATTCATTTTTTAAAGGTTAAAAAAAAACAAACTGATGAGTATAAACACGTAAATACACTCTCCTAGTGGCAGAAATAGTAAGTAGTATTGACAATAATATTGATCGTGTAAAGTAATGAAATATTGATAGTGGTTAGTATGAGTATTGATGGAAATATTGTCAATACTGGTATTGACAATAATATTGATCGTGTAAACGCCGCTTTACTAGAGGTAGTATTGCGATAGTGTCAAAAAATGTTCGATATCGAGCTTTCCACGAAAATATACATTTTGAAGTTCACTGAGTTCGAAAAAGTGTTTTTTTTTTTTTTTTAGAAAGTGGCCTGCCTATACGGAGTGCTATGGTATACAATCCAGCGATTAAGCGTCACGATTCGTAGAGATGCGTGAAGTGTCGATTTGTAGAGAAAGCAGTGTCAATCGTTTCATAATTCTTCCCTTTTCGGAACTTCACTTAACGGCTCCTAAATTTCATGACCTACTGCAAATGGTCCATAATGTACGAGTGAATTAAGATAAGAGTGTTAGATTCATAAGTCTAGATGCCCACAGCATTATGTCCTCTACTACTAGAGAGGCTGCCAGCAGAAAGACGACTTTTTGCAAACCAGCATCTCATTCGGATACTTGATCAAAGGGGGATCTTGTTCTCTTCATCGATCAGTTTTAAGTCCTGTTTATTCCAATCAGAAGACTGGGACAGTAGTGGGGAAGACATGGAGAGCACATTTGCCATGCGTTTATCACAGACTTTCCAAAGCCAATAGTTATGATGTTGGGTGAAAAGTAACATGTAGTGGAAGAAAGAAATGCAAATATAATAGATTTGAAAAATAGTTTAGAGTATTTTATAGAATTTTGACAATATTTTAAATGTATCTTAGTCAAATATTATAATTTAAGGTCAGTGCTATTGAAGAGACAAAGGGACAAGAAACAGTTAGGACAAGGCAATACACTCCCTCCAGACATACCAGCATTATTTGAAAGGATTTGGACGGGCTAAATTTTGTACTCAACCTCACACAGGCTGAATTAGACATTGAACCAGAACATTTGTATCAGGAATCGCTCTCTTAAATTCAGTGCCGGTTTAAGTGTTGAACATTTGCGTTTTAAACAATCTAGCTACTAGTTATTTGTTTCCTTGCATTTATAAGTCAATTCCAGATTCACAATTAATTACCTTGTAAATTTACTAATTTAATATATAGGTAATTTATTTATTTATAAGTGGTTCTTATTCTCTATTTCTAATATTTCTATCTCTATCTTAAACATACACACAACTTTATAACAACAAAACATAACTTTACAAAACCGCGACTGCTAGACGCTACTACAAACATACAACGCACAGCACCTCGAACCACATTTCAAACACAAAGAACTCAACTGAAAAGGAAGATTTTGTTGGGGCCTTCGACATTTTATTTTTTTGTTATATTGAGTTATATTGATTAGACAACCAAAACAAAAGTAAAGCATGAATAAAACTGGCATGAAAGCATTTTTTAACTTCCTCATTTCATAAAAACATGTATTTGTGATGAAAACTAAATGAAGAGAATTTGTTACGATTGTAAAGACGACCATCTTGATGATGTATACACGGTGTCCCAAGGTATATGGATAACCACTTTTTCTCGGAAACTGAGATAGCTAGAAAAAAACTAAAAAATACTTGTCCCTGTAGTTTTTAGTTAGAAATCCAAATTTAATTCGTAAATTTGTTTCGGTGCTTCCAGAAGCGAGATACAGGCACCAAGTTCATTTTCTCAAATGGGGAGGGGTGTGGCTTTTATTTAAGAAATAGATTCCACTATTTTTTGTAAGAAAAATTTACTTGAACGGTTTTTTTCTGTGAGCGATATTTTACAAGTTATGAATGAAAACATGATTTATATAAGAAATTTCAAAATGATATTATAACGATTTTTTGATTGAATAAGAAGAAAAGTACTATTTTATTAAAAATTTTACTCCTCATTAATTACAGATCGTGCCCGAACTGGCCTCCACCATTAGAGATATATTCTTTTGGTCGTAAGGTACAATTGGCAGGAAAAAGCATGTGTATGCATTTCTAATGGTGGGGGCCAGTTCGAGCAAGATCTGTAATTAATGAGGAGTAAAATTTATAATAAAATAGTACTTTTCTTCTTATTCAATCAAAAAACCGTTATAATATCATTTTGAAATTTCTTATAGGAATCATGTTTTCATTCATAACTTGTAAAATATCACTCACAGAAAAAAACCGTTCAAGTAAATTTTTCTTACAAAAAATAGAGGAATCTATTGCTTAAATAAAAACCACACCTCACCCATTTGAAAAAATGAAGTTGGTGCCTGTATATTGCTTCTGGAAGCCCCAAACCAAATTTGCAAATTAAATTTGGTTTTCTAACAAAAAAACTACAGGGACACGTATTTTCAGTTTTTTTCTAGCTATCTTAGTTTCCGAGAAAAAGTCGTTATCCATATGCCTTGGGACACCCTGTATATGTTCTTCTGTGAAATCAATATAAATTACGTGTGTTAAAAATCGAAGTGATATCATTTAATAATGATGTATTGAGGTTCTAAGAAAGTAACATGGAAGATATATGAAGAGCTACAAATTGGAGGTCATTAGAAGGAATTTGGAAGGAGAACAGTAAAGATGATGGAAGGGAATAGCTAAGTGGTTTGCATACTGGACTCCCACGCGGAGGACCCGGGTTCGAGTCCAGCTGTGCTAGGCTTAGATTTTTTCTTCTTAGGAGCTTCTACATCTCACTGTCCGGTGATGGACAGTGTTGTCTGTAACGAGAGAACCCTTCCGGAGGCCGGCAGTGCACTGAGAAGGCTCCGGGCGCTAATGACCATAGATGTTGACGCGCCTTAAGTAAAAAAAAAAAAAAAAAAGATGATTTCATAATGGAAGATTGTACCTCTTAATTCAAGATGGAAAACAAACAGAAAATGCCAAACATTAGAAAGAACTCTTTTTTGGCATCATACAAATAGTAAATATGAAGCATTTGCAATTATTGGTTTTTGAATTATGGTACTAAAATTCCTTTACATACAAAAAATATTCATCCATATTTGTCCCGAGAGAAGTAGAAAAACCAATAATTAATAATACAAATAAATAAATTAAATGGTGTGCCTAAATGAACTAAAATTAAATATGAAATAATACCAATGAGAAATTTCCAATACTCCATTTATACACACTGTAGTAATAATGTTCACTTCAGCCAATTAAGTATCTGTTTGCTTGAATTTATGGGCCCCTAAAGAGCATTCAACTGGTTCCAATCTAATCCTCTTGAATTTCTATGCTATCAATAGGAATAATCATATCCCTACTATCTATGTTACTATTCCCTATATACAAAGATACCTACTGGCTTATATCTTGCATGCACTAATTCCGATTTGAACATTATTAATAATAATTGAAACAATTAGAACCATGAATATAATAAAAGCCATTAAAATTAAAATTTTCATACTTTTTAGTTTCTATTAATATTCTATAAGAATTTACTAAAAATAATTCAATCGTATCAAATTTTGAAGTTGATTTTCACCAGAAATATACGTATGTCCCAAAGTTTCTTGGAAGTTTAAAAATGAAAGTGTTATAAACAGAGCAACTCCAAAACTGAAAAACTATAGGCAACTCAAAACTTCACATTTCATTTAACTAGACAGCAGTATCAAGGAATCCGCTAAGAAGATTTCGTTAAAAATCAGTCAAATAGAAGTAATAATATTGAAAAGTATTCGCACTATGAAACATTGTTCATAAGATTATGAAAATATTTTTTTAATAAATCAGAGAAAAATAAGTAAAATAAGAAATTTTCCCCCAAAATTACTATTTTTCATGGAAATTAACAGAAACCAGTCAATTTATAAAGGGGTATATCCCATGGGAAGGACCATCATGTCCTTCTCAGACGAAGGACAATGTCAATAGTCCTACACAGACGAAGTTTCAAAGTATCCTCCTGATAATGTGATTTTCAGATATATCCATTATAAACTATAAATCAAATTTTCTCCTTACGTATGATACTGGAGAATGAGAGGAAATGCAATCCGCAAACCCACCATTTTTTCGTAGATTTCAAAGTAACGTATGACAGCATCAATGGAGAAAAGCTGTATAAGACCATGTTGGAAGTGCGTATTCCGCCAAAACTTGTTTGTCTTGTTAGACTCATGATGGAAGGAGCGGAGTGCGTTGTGCGAATAAAAGGGCACCGCTCATTCAGCTTCAGCAAGCGCAAAGGTATGAGACAAGTGCATTGGCATGCCTGTTGTTTAATCAGACCTTCGAAAAGGTTGTGCGGGATTTTGGGATACAGACAGGTTGAACGATATTACATGAGTCTCTCCAGATACTTGCTTATGCGGTCGACATCGACAACATCGGAAGATCGTTCGACACATAAAGAATACATTTCTCGTTATGGAAAGGGCGACCAAGAAGCTAAGGCTGGAGGTGAACCAGGGAAAAACCAAATATATGTATGCTGGTGGAATATGAAGGTGCCTAGAAAGAAGGGTCTTGGAAGAAAAGTTCGACTGCACGAGAAGAGTGGGCAGACCGAAACCGAGATATGGGTTGATAGTGTAGAAGAGGATTCGAGAGTTTTACTGAATGTGCGGAATTAGAAACCTGCAGCAACTGATAGAGATGACTGACGGAGGCGAATAGAGGAGGCTAAAGCCCAATAATGGGCTGCAAAGGTAGCAAATAAGAAGAAGAATGAAGAGGTCAGTTCATAAGGGGGTATACCCCAGGGGTATATCCCACGCATCAAGTTAATAATTCCTAAACAGGCAAAGCTGCGCATAGGATCATCCTGATATTCTTAATTTTAACGAATTTTTGAATCCTATGTTTTCCATGGTGACTCATACTTTTTTTTTGTTATGTTATTAATAAGTACTTCCAAAAAAAATACGCAAAACATATGAAATAACAGAATAAAAGAAGATTTTTTATTCGCTCCCTCAACAAACTTTTATTCCGCTAAATAATATAAATCTTTGCGCATTATAAGAAAAGTAAAAGAGCAGTTAACATAAATAATGTGTTACATTTTTTATTTTTTTTGCAGGGGGAAAATATTTTATTTATTGTAATGAGTTAATTTATATATATGTTTTGTTTACTTTTACTTTCTACAGATTAAATGTAATTCCACTGTTGCCACCTTTTAATAGAACAAAATGAATACTGAGGCAAAAATGGTTAAATAAAATATTAAGTAAATTATACAGCATAGTAATAAAATTATAATGAATATAATATTAAGTAAATAATAATGAATAATAATAAATAAATAATGAATAGTAAAATAATTAATGAATAATAATGGAATATTATATTAAGTAAAATTATAAAGCATAGGAAAAAAAAAATGTCATGTATAGAAGTGATAAAATAAATAAATAATTAATAAAAGTAAAATACAAATTATTAATTTCAAATTTTACACAGTATAATAATATTATAGATTGAGACATTAACAAAAGTTTTATAATCTTTCTGAATGTAACCTGTTCTGTACATATTGCATAGAGAAGAACATCGTGTTCTTAGAATTATTTATTTAGTAGTTTTAAATGTTATAGAAATAAAAAAAAAAAAAATCTGGTGTGAAACACTCACACAACTTTCTCTTACTCCAGTTCTTAAAATTATAATTGACAAATTTTATAGTTAGTATACCAAATTTATGAAATTTGTTGGAGTTCGTCGAAAACTAAAAAAAAAACTGTTCAATAAAAGCGCACTTCCGGTTTACTAATTTTCTTGAACCATGAAATTTTGGCGATCTATTTATTTCTAATTAATTTTGTTTGGATGATAGAATTGTATAAATCAACTATGATAGCACTTTAGAGAAAAACATAAATAACCCCAACCCTCCACCAAAAGCCCCCTCAAATGACTTTACTAGGAGAAATGTTTCAAATAAATGTTGTAGCTCTTTATATGTGTAGTTCACATTTCTATTCAAAGATAATTGTTGGATCCGTTTTCGAGAAAATACTAGAAAACTGAATACATTTCAGGAAAAAATACATTTCCGGTCATCCATTTTTTTTTTCAAACTCGGAATTTCAACAACACATTTAATTCAAATTAATATTAATTTAGATGGCAGAATTGTATAATAAACTGAAATAGCACTTAAGATGAAAACCTAACCCCACCCTTCCGCCAACAACAAGTACACTCAAATGAATTTTCCTAGAGAAATGTTTCAAATAAAAGTTATAGCTCTTTGTGTGTATAGTTGATATACCAAGTTTGAAGAAAATCGGCGGAGCCATTTTTGAGAAAATCGCAAAAAAAAGTAAGAAAAAACAACTAGTAAAGTGGTACTTCCGGTTGAGAAATTTTGACAGATAACGCATTGTCAGATCCCATGGTGATACCTAAACGGAATATCAAGTTTCAACTTTCTACGGTTTTTCGTTTTTGAGCTATGATATTCACATACATACGTACATAAATACACAAACAGTCCACTTGCTAAAAACAACATTTTGGACTCAGGGGACCTCAAAACGGATATTTTCCGGTGAAAACTCGATATGGAAAATTTGACACGATTACAATACTTCCTCTTACTAGGAGTAAGCGAAAGTAAAATATTTAATGCGACAGAAAAGTTGTATTATCAATTGTTACATTCGCTAGGGCTCGTGTAGGCAAAACCTGAACTCGAATATATATGCAGAAGTACCACTTGACTGTTATCAAACAAATAACTATTCTATATTAATTAAAAAAAAAAAACAAATCTGATTCAAACTTTTATTATATGCAAATGTTTCCTCAGAAAATAAAAGAGAAGAAAATGATAAATTTATTGTTGTCTGAATAGAGGTTCAATTTTTTTTTTTATAAATGGTCATACAAATAAAGGGCAAAACGGAAGGAATAAAATCACTTTATTGCATAACAAAAAAAAAAAGAGAAGGTTTTCTGTTGAAATATTCATCAATGGACGACAATGGGTTTTATTCAATAAATTTAATAAACAATTCAAAAAAAAAAAAAAGTATTATATTATGCATCGTGTATGTATAAACTAGATTATCAAAAGAATAAATTTTTCATAGGAAAATGCTGAATAATAATGTAATTTTTATTACGTAAAAAATTGAAATAAGAAAATTTGATAAGAGTATATTGTTATATAAATAGGATTATATTCCTATAGATATTTAGGTCAAGATTTTGCGGGAATAATTCCCTTTCAGGGCATTCTCAATGAATAGTAATATATGTTGCACAATATCAATGTCTACATGTTACATAATAATAATAATGCATAGTCAGTATATTAATATAGAGAATAAATGTAGAACAATATTTAGAATTCAGCATAATGTTTGAAACTCTTTGAATATTATTTTGAGGCTTGTTGAGATTTGAATTATTTTATTTAAAAAAAAAAGGTAATTTGATAATCCAGAGGGCTTGAATATGTTTATGTTTTTTTTTAAGAAAGAAATGAGTAAAAAAGGCTGATATTTCAACTATTTATAAAAGTAAAAAATACATGATGATACTATTTACAACATGTGATCAGCTGGAGTCCTCTCATCAAGGAACTGTTCCCTATCAATACGCTGTTTAACATTAGTTAGCGGATTTGATATCTGAGATTACCAACTTCTCAGAAAGATACAATTCCTTGAACTTCTAAAGCATTGAATTGTAAAGAATAATAATGTAATGGGATTAGAATCATTAAAGATTCATAGGATCCGAAGAGCGAAGAAGCACACAGTAAATGAATCAGAAGTTAGTGACTCCCCACCAAGGCGAGACTAGGAAGGGAAAGTTTGATTCATATATATATTATATAGAGCGACGTCAGTACAGTTCAGGGGACAGTTTTACGACCGTTTTACAACAGTACAACCAGTCAGCAACCTAACTATTTCTCATATCCTTGACAAACCTTTTCACATCCATTTTAATAAAAGGTTTTCTCAATAAGGAAACAAAAAACTTTTTCTAGTTTTGATAAAAAGCCAATTTTTTTCTCTCTCTCTCCCGCACTTTTCTTGCCTGATATATCCATTCTTCAGTTGGACAACACATTAAAATGGTAAGAACACTTTTTCAGCCCAGAAAAAAATGTCAAGAATCTGCTTAAATCTCTATGCAGTGGGCAGAACTCAATGCCCTGGTTATTTTAAGCAGTGATGGAGTGATGATGCACAATTGCGCTCTTCGACTAATTTCTGACAGTGCCTACAAGCCTCTGTGGAGCCTTTCGAAACTAGACTCCCGAAAAGACAGTCCTATCCTAAAGGTTCTTTCGCAATTGAACATGTTCTAGGAAGACTGGAAGAATGTAAAGACCCAGAATACAACAATATCAACGCAATAATATTCAGAAAAAATTAGACGGAGGGTTTAGGACTCCACAGCACTTTCATATGTCCACTTGAGCATGCGAAATGTCCAAAACAAAAAGGATGACGTCGTATCTTCTAATACAGAATTAAGTAAAGCTGTGGAACATAAATAAAATTAATAATTATCTAAAAATATATCTTTTTTTATTTTATTTTTATAAATAAATTATCTTGGAAATATTGCTAAAAAAAACTACATTATTTCAAAATTACAGTATTTACATTATTTCAAGTTTAAGTTTGAACCATGGTGCGAGCTAAAGTAAACACATACCAGAAATTCTGTACGCACATTTACTAATTCAAAAGCAATTAAAGTGAATTAGTGAAACTTTAATCGAACCTATTCTATGTGTTTTGCAATGTTGTTTTCCGGCAAGAACATTTCATCAATAGTGTTTGAAACAGTTTCTTTTTTAATTCGTATACGTTAATTAATTGTATTATATTCAACTTACTTTTGTTATAAGTTTTATGAACAAAATTATTAACGTTATTTTTTTTTTTTTATAAATTTATTTTTATTACTAGCTTTTACGTAATATAATTATGTATGTTAATGAAGATTCTCGACCGATCTAATAACAACTAAAGGAGAATTCGAGGAGCGGTCAATAAAATGTACACTTTTTTTAAATCTTTTCCAACGTTTCGACAAATTTATTGTCTTCTTCAGGGATCTGTACAACAATCAAACAAAAAAGAAAAATAATAATAGTAATCACCATAATCTAAATATAGATAATAATAATAAAGAAATAGTTTGGGACAATTATTAAATAGAAGACAAATACAAAACAAAACAAACAAAAAAATTTTTTTAAAACTACTTACAAAGATAAAAAAAAATGTTAATCGGTGTTGGATGTATTTTCCATAAAACAAACTAAACTCAAATTATGTAATAAACAGAGAGAGTTACTAACTATATGAGCTACATCATCAGAAATGAAGGTATGTGGTAGATGAAGAGGTTATTAGAAGGTAGTATTCGGGAGTGGGGGATGAAAAGGAAAAACCAAGTCTTATGATGGATGGGAATTTCCAGGACGGGGGTTTAGGATACTGTTGTAGATGATTGACAAGTTGTTTGTGTCCGTCCTATAATTGATTGAAGTTGTGTGTTTTTTAATGTTTATCATTTCTAAAATGTTTCTTTTTTTCTTGTTAGTGTTGGTCGCAAGAATTGTAGGGTTGTCATAGTCAAAGTTGTGGTTAAGTTCAATATGATGTCTTGTGAGGGCGGTAGTCGTGTCGTTGTATTTTTTAACTTTGCAATCGTATTCGTGTTGGTATAGTCTTTTTTTTAAATACTGTGAAGTCTGTCCAATGTATGTGGCTGGGCATTGTTTACAGTCAATTTTGTAAATTAAATCAGAACGTTGAGTAATAGGAGTCGAATCTTTAAGTCTAGTAAACATCTTTTGACAAGTATTGGAACTTCTGTGTGCCACAGAGATGTTGTAAGTCCGAAAGATTTTTGCAATTTTTTCGGATAGATTTTTAATGTAAGGAATGGAGATATAAGTGCAAGGTGATTGTGAGGAATGTGTAGGAGACTGTAATCTAGTTATGTTGGTGTTATTGGAGGTAAAGTGATTAGTGACTTCGGTAAGGATATTTTTTATAATATGGGTGGGATAGCTATTATTTTTAAATATGGTGGTAAGTAATAGTTTGTTTTGGTCATGGAAAATGGGATGACTAAGAGATAATACACGCCTTGTAAAGGAACGGATGAAGTTAATTTTTTGAAGATAAGGATGGTGAGAATGAAAGTGTAGAAAGCGGTCAGATCGAATGGACATTCGAATCACATTCGATCGAATACACATTCCTCACAATCACCTTGCACTTATATCTCCATTCCTTACATTAAAAATCTATCCGAAAAAATTGCAAAAATCTTTCGGACTTACAACATCTCTGTGGCACACAGAAGTTCCAATACTTGTCAAAAGATGTTTACTAGACTTAAAGATTCGACTCCTATTACTCAACGTTCTGATTTAATTTACAAAATTGACTGTAAACAATGCCCAGCCACATACATTGGACAGACTTCACAGTATTTAAAAAAAAAGACTATACCAACACGAATACGATTGCAAAGTTAAAAAATACAATGACACGACTACCGCCCTCACAAGACATCATATTGAACTTAACCACAACTTTGACTATGACAACCCTACAATTCTTGCGACCAACACTAACAAGAAAAAAAGAAACATTTTAGAAATGATAAACATTAAAAAACACACAACTTCAATCAATTATAGGACGGACACAAACAACTTGTCAATCATCTACAACAGTATCCTAAACCCCCGTCCTGGAAATTCCCATCCATCATAAGACTTGGTTTTTCCTTTCCATCCCCCACTCCCGAATACTACCTTCTAATAACCTCTTCATCTACCACATACCTTCATTTCTGATGATGTAGCTCATACAGTTAGTAACTCTCTCTGTTTATTACACAATTTGAGTTTAGTTTGTTTAATGGAAAATATATCCAACACCGATTAACATTTTTTTTATCTTTGTAAGTAGTTTTAAAAAATTTTTTTGTTTGTTTTGTTTTGTATTTGTCTTCTATTTAATAATTGTCCCAAACTATTTCTTTATTATTATTATCTATATTTAGATTATGGTGATTACTATTATTATTTTTCTTTTTTGTTTGATTGTTGTACAGATCCCTGAAGAAGACAATAAATTTGTCGAAACGTTGGAAAAGATTTAAAAAAAGTGTACATTTTATTGACCGCTCCTCGAGATCTCCTTTAGTTGATACTAGTCTAATAATTAACATTATTCAGATAATATCTATTCACACCTTTAGATATTACTAGCATACAATAATATAGATAATGACAAGAACCTTAATTATAGCTTAACATTAATCATAATTATTAGCAAATCTAACTATAATCACTAATTACTAGTGTTAACATGTTATAAAACATATTGTTGCTATGAAATGTTACATTTACTATGAATAATTATAGAAGTGATGAGACTAAAATAATATTTTATTTGAGGACTTTTTAAGCATCAATATATAAGGTGACCAGAGTTATATGCTCCACCCACTTTTTTTTAAACGGCGGGAAATTTCGAAAAAATAGAAAACACGTATTTAATCATTTTTAGTCTAGTTTATTTTCAGTGATTGAACCATTTTTTTATACCCCAATATCCCGAGATACAGCATCCAACTTTTTTTTTTTCAAATGGAACATTATATTTTTTTTTGCATATTTTTATAGTAATTGAGCCTCTAAAAAAAAAAATTAAAATCGGTTAGGTTTTTCAAAAGTTATGGCAATTTAAAATATGAAAAACAAATTTCAGTTTATGTCAAAATTACCTTATTTTTTCTTTAAGAAGCTCTTCAAACTGGGCACCATCAACGGATAGGCAAGCCAAAGCTCTGGA
>JAAEAF010007504.1:0-37973 GCA_011037195.1 Triatoma infestans | reverse complement strand
CCCTCTCTTAGGATCCTAAGGTAATAGCGCTGCCACAATTTCAATTCATCCTTAAACCGCATCAGCAGGCAGCGCTAGCGCTGCACACTCACCTGTTTCATAACTTCAAATCCTTTGACGGCATTAGCTGTCAATATGGATGATGAAATGGAAAATGTACCACAAAGAAAGAAACAAACAGTATCTGCCACCAATTTTTACTAAAAATACAACTAACTTTGTGAAAATGAGTAAAGTTCTTACCAAGTTGGTGAAAATAATTTCACTTGTAAAGCAAGAGCCAACAGATACGATGATATCAGCCAGCACTGTTGCTCCTTATCGAGCTATTATAAAATACCATGAGGCATAAAATACTGTCTACCAGACATTTCAGCTAAAAGAAGACAAGCCACTCAGGGGGTTTCTCCACCATCTTCACCATACTACACCTGTTGCACTTATTAAAGGAGAATTGAATAAAAAACTTAGTTTTTCAGTTAAAAATATCACAAACATTATAAACCCAACAACCAAGACTTCGCTTCCAATATTCTTTGTGGACTAATGCAAAAAACACAATAATGAAGAAATATCTCACTCCATTGTCGTCTTCTGTATACCAAAAATTAAGGTAGAAGAACCTATTAAAATACAAATTCTAGGAGTTTGTTCACACAAAATCCTATTGCAACCACTTCCCAAGGAGCGAGAAGCGTGCTACATTGGTCGAGCCGTGATGAGCCTGCGAAATGGGCCAACTATCAAGAAAATCGTCCCACAAGTTTCATCGGTTGCAATATCCCTATGGAATTCCAACGTTTCAGAAGAGGTCTTACTGTATCAAGCAGAAGAAACAACCTCTCAAGATACCAGTCACCACCCAATACCTGGCTTCAGGCAGCTTCTCTCCAATTAATGTGTCCCCCTATTCAACAGTCTTTGTCTCCCCTTCTCACCGCCTCACTATTCTAAAAATCCTTGCCCAAACCTCTCAACTAGGAACCCCCACTTCCTTCAGCAATCGATATCAATTCACTTCTAACTACTTTCCTTAATGACTTTAAAATTAATGGTCAGCCCATTAGTAACTTTTTTTCACTACTGTTGTCAATCAAATCCTGCCTAAGTGGTCATGGCAGCTCCATAACTGCTCATTCCTTTCTGGAATGCTAATGACTTGAGTGCTCACAAAAGACGAACGAGACTTGTTACTACATAACAAATGAATTGACCTAGCATTAATTACAGAAACATACTTCACTAATACTACTTAACTTCTACATTAAGGAATACATATCTACAGAACTGACCTTCCTGGAGAGACAGATCTAAATGAGGGACAACAAGTCTCATTCACCAATCATTATCGCATTTCCACATTGCAAGAAAGATATCTTGAAGATGATGTGAAATCTTCTTTAGAATCATGTTCATACTTATAGAGATTTTGCTTATTTGAATTAATCCGTACTCATACATACATACATACATATATATACATATTGTTAAGACAATGTGGATAACCCTCAACTAACTAGTGGTAATGTCATAGGAAGAATGAAAAGGTCCAATTGTGGCCACCTTTACGAAAGGTAGACTATTGGTTAGTTCAAAATCACCACTTGTCACTTCTCATTATATTCTAGCACCTTTTAGCAAAACCAATTATTAAATTGTATCTCTTGTAACCTCTTATTGGCAATAAACGCTCTTATTTCATTATACAAGGTTCATTTTTTTACTTTCTCAGACTTTTTTTTATTTTCTTCTCCCTTATAATCCTAGACAAGATATTTTTTTGAGCTCAAACATTCTACCAATAATAATATTTTATATAACATTATATTATACTCTCAGTTTTATACTATAATTAATAATCAAGTCGATTATTCACGATCATCAGGATCGCACTTCAAAAAAAAAGTTCAAAAGAGGAAGCAGATTTTTTATCGTACGTTAAACATACGTACATACGTACATAAAATACAACAAAATTACAAAAATACGTACAAAATACTTTTGTTTTGTTTTTCAAAATTTACATTATTTAAATGAAATTACACCAATTTTTTTTTTTTTTTTTTTTTTTTTTGTTAGAAATTGGGAACTTTTTTCATCAAACCATCTTGAAAAATTGGTTGAATTTGCTGAGCTTAATTATTTCTGAATTTACTGCATCTGTTAATCTGGATCTTTTTGGAGTTTTTGTTTTTTAGGTTGAATGTAGTGTCAGCACATAATGTTTTTTCAAAAATGGCTTATACGTCTATTTTCAATTTAATGTATTGGAAGTCGGACGGTTGATTATAAATAGAAATGTGGAATCCAACACTGATTTTTTTTTTTTTTTATTTCAAAATAGGATCAAGGAAAATAAAGAAAATATTTTTGATGATTATTTCTAGCACTTGTACAACATCAAAATCCTGGGCAGAAAATCCAGAATCTTTGTTAAATATTAATTAAACTGTCTTAGTTTTCAAGTCTTGGCAGGCTGTAGACCACTTTTCAGAGTGCTTAACATATCGGTTTTAGGATTTAATTCTTTAGATGTGGTGATTGGGTCCTCAGAGCTGGAAAACATCAGATATTTCTACGTGTCTTAGCCTGCTTCAAGTGTCCGCCTAATGTCACGATATCTTGATAAACAGTGTGACTCATACAGAGCAAGGCATCCTGATGATGTCCAAAACGACCCGAAACCGGGTTTATGATCACAAAATGAACTATCACGGAAAAAATCTTCTTTGTTAATTATTTATTATTATTATTATTATTATTATTATTATTATTATTATTATTATTATTATTATTATTATTATTATTTGTCTGTGGGGAGGGAAACCCCACGCTATCCAAAGACTCACTGGGCCCATATAGCTACCCCAAGA
Source organism: Triatoma infestans (assembly GCA_011037195.1). Classification (NCBI taxonomy): domain Eukaryota; kingdom Metazoa; phylum Arthropoda; class Insecta; order Hemiptera; family Reduviidae; genus Triatoma; species Triatoma infestans. The sequence goes on along the minus strand of JAAEAF010007504.1, from coordinate 35,100 downwards.
AAAACAACAACAAGCCGGGTCTATAACAAAAATCCAGACCCGGATCTAATCCATCTAAGATTCACCGTAGTCCGAATAAATCGGACAATAACCTTAAGCGGAAATAGCCTAAGCTCTTCCACAGACATCCGATTCCGACCAAAGGTCCTGAACCTAATTTCCTCACAACCCAAGCAATCAGCCATAAGATGGATGGGTGTTTCCTCCTCTGTCTCACAGACTGTACAAAATGGATCCGGCATGAGCCCCATTATGTAGAGATGTCTCCTTAAACCACAATGTCCAGTAAGAGATCCAACCAGATGCCTGAGAGCGCTCCGTGAAAAACACAGCAACGTCTCGCTTCGGCGGTACATGTACTAAAATTGTTAATTATTTATTAGACATATACGCAAACAACACAATGAATGAATTTAGGAATGAGATTAGAAATAAACTAGATGATACGCTAGATACTGTATTATTAAAGTAGAAGACACAAACTCCAAGGACTTTACAGTTAAATAGAAGTTATGTAGCGAGAGAATAATAAAGAGACAGACTGGCTGAGTAATTAGAAATTAAGTTGCAATGTCCAGTAAGAGATCCAACCAGATGCCTGAGAGCGCTCCGTGAAAAACACAGCAACGTCTCGCTTCGGCGGTACATGTACTAAAATTGTTAATTATTTATTAGACATATACGCAAACAACACAATGAATGAATTTAGGAATGAGATTAGAAATAAACTAGATGATACGCTAGATACTGTATTATTAAAGTAGAAGACACAAACTCCAAGGACTTTACAGTTAAATAGAAGTTATGTAGCGAGAGAATAATAAAGAGACAGACTGGCTGAGTAATTAGAAATTAGTTGCTGATTGGATGTACTGTTGTAGAAACTGTGTTAAAATGTTCTGCTGGCGCTCTATACGAGTATATGTGAATCGAATTCTCCTTCCCTCGACTGGTCTACGTGGGGAGTAACTAACGTTTGATTTCATTAAATGTCTGCTTCTTCGCTCTTCGGATCCTTTGAATCTTTAATGATTCGGATCCCATTACAAATATATATTTTTATATATATAAACTTACGTAACTATGTATTAGTTATTATAACTATGTATTTTTATATATATATATATAATGTAGTGGAAGAAGAAATGCAAAAATAAATAGTTTTGAAAAATATTTTAAGTGAAATAATTTTGGCAAAAATAATGTATTTTAGAGTCAGGTACTATAATTTAAGGTCATTGCTGCTATAGAGACAAAAGCAGAGGAATCCGTTAGGAAAATAACAATGCCACTTGGCCAACTGTTTTGTTAAAGAGGGCATTCCTTCAAGACAGTCTGCATTCTGCATTTAAAGCCAGAACACTTGCTTCAGGAATCGCTCTCTAAAAATCAGTGCCACCTTAAGTTAAAACATAAGAGCTTTGCATTTAATCTAGATAAATAATTGATTTATACATAATCGCTGTGATATTATAAAAAGTCCGCAAATATTTATACTTTTTTCTCATTGAAATAAAGTGAGCATTGTATTTAAAGAATACATATAGCACATCTGTGAGTCACCTAGGAAAATGTTTAGTATAAGTGAAAGTTTTACGATAGTGTGGCAAACTAGTGGAGCCGCTATTCGGGAAACCTTACTACAGTATCGGGAGGAAATTGCTCTTGTGCTTTTTTTTTTAATTTGTAATGTTTTAATGTCCGTATTTTTTTTTAGCACTCTTCCTTTAAACGCCTCACTAAGTTCTGTTCACATTCAAGCGACATTTCCACCCACTGAAATCTTTTTGTATCTCTCTTGTATGTAAGCTCACTTTATCACAAACAAACACAATTAAAAACCAGCCAGATCTGTCTAGAAAGTTAGCCAGACCTTCGGTTACTGTCATATTCAACTTTACTGTCATTGCCAGATATTTCTTTTTGTGTTTCATACTATTTTTCTGACGTATTTAAAAATATTTTTCCCTTTGAATAAATGTTCACTTTTTTTACTGTTATGTTACTGTTTTAAATTTAAGACTAAAAACGCTAAAAATAATTGAAGAAAAGTAAAATAACATTTCATATTTAATACCTATTGGAAAGCCAAAAAAAAAAAAACGTATTTCGGCAAAAGTCCGTCATTTTTTCGTCATACCTGTTTCGGTGAAAAAACTGTTGAGTTCCCATCCAACCGGTTGCAATATTACCTGCTTGTGCCTGTTATGGTGCTTGGAACGTCACACATTTATTCGTCTCAGAGTTTCTTTGTTAAATTGCACACTCCTTTTCCCTATAACTCTTTTAATTATTGAAAAACACTAAGGGGTCCCACACAGTAAGAGATCGTATCAGCAGTAGTAATTAAGTGGAAGGTTGTATAAAACAAAGCAATAAAGAGGGGCAATTCCTTTCGATATTGCACATAAATGGCTATATAGATAGTGAGCGTGACTTAATTTGTCCTTCATTTTCTTGCTCATACGTTATTGGCTGTTGAATGAGAAGGAGTAAGCCTATTGACAAAGTTACTATTTACCCATATTGCCTTATTGGTTTACATGTTTATATGTTATGGAAAACCGTTATTTTCTTCTTTTTTTTTTAATCTAACCTTTTTTTCTTTCTCTCTCTCTCTCTTCTTCTGAACAACAGGCTGCTCAGACAGATTCCATATCTCTATTTATATATATATAGCTTTCCTGTTTCTCAACTTTTATTGCCTCTCTTACGATTAAACGGAGAAATTCTCTTAAATTATTTTTAGAGTTTTTTATTCTTAAATATATTTTTATAAATTAAAATAAGCTCTGAAGACGGCCTTTTAAATTATACTTTTGTATTGTTAAGTGCACAAAACAGTAATTAATAACTTTGGTAAACATCTACATCGAATTGGAGTGATTGAATCCTCGGATCTTTCCCCTATGTCACATAGAAAGGGAAATGACGGAAAATCATATTTATGAGTGCCCCCCCCTCCCCGAGTGACAAATTGATGTAGGATAATATATATATCTCGAGGGCAAACGCATATTCGACTGCATGATAAAATTTGGCAAAAATGCTTCCAATAGCGCAGGAAAAAAAAACAGTGATTACTATTATTGATAATGTTTTTTGGTGTTCGTTACGACCGTTGGTGTTCAATGTTGAAAATGGATTTTGAGGTTCGGTCATACAAAAGAACTCTTTTTTAAATTTCTACCGACGTTTCGGCAAATTTATTCCCTTTTCAGGGTAAAAATTTTTTAGTTAGAATTCTAGTAGTAATTAATCTAGTATAACCTGTGACATATCATCACCAAGTGTTGTGATGATACTGGAATTCTACTGGAATTCTAACTAAAATATATTTACCCTGAAAAGGCAATAAATTTGCCGAAACGTCGGTAAAAATTTAAAAAAGTGTTCTTTTGTATGACCGAACCTCAAAATCCATTTTCAACATTATTGATAATGTTGTTTACGACTGCATTATAATAAACATTATAATAGGAAAGTATAATCTGATAACTCTCTTCTATTAGTTAACATAATAGAATAAAGACTTGATATTCCATTTAAGTATATCACCGCTTGTGACAATAAGATTATGGTTAAAAATCCAGTGCGACTTCACTGACTTTTTTATTTTATTTCATTTTAATTGTTGGGGATTCTCTATAGACTTTGTACACTATCTATACACATAAATGCCTATTACTTTTTACTTGAAGCATTTTTCCAAGAAAATTAGTTTTTTCAGGGCTTCTGGGGGAAGCAGCTACGTGAAGCTTTCCACAAAAGTACAACTTCAGTACAATGGATGGTTCTATCTATCTCCTATATAATATGAAATTACAATCAAATATAGTGCTAGAATTCCAAGTTTAAAGAGACTTGGTTAAGCAAAAGTGCAGTTTTACTGAACAGATTTTTTTTTCAGATTCTGAGGAATATGCAGGCATTAAGTTTCAAATGTGGGGGGCTGAAGTTGTATTCCAACGTATCACGTGCCCACTGGGAATCTAACTAAACGAACAACATCAGTCGCCTTCGCATCCTTTTTATTCTGGGCCACGCGATGTAGAATGGCTGAAAAGCAGAAAGTCATGGCATAAGAAAAAAAAAAATATTCAAATATTATGTAGGTTTGATATGGCCTACATTGCTGAATAACATCTGGGATTTTATCTATTTTAGCATGTAATTTATCCTGTTCCTGACAGGTTTCAGAACCTCATCCATCGACCAGAGTAAGGCTAGAGTTTAAGGACTAGTTTATGCAATTCAATTTTCTTCCCTTCATTTAAATATTAAACCATAAATTATTAACAACATGTCTTTCAACATATTATTAATATCATTTATACATAAATAAACATGATAAATACAATGCAATATATGCTGACTTTGTTCGAATTATTTATTTAAATATCATCTCAAATTTAACATTTTCTATTAACCACGTTATATACCAATTTATCTATTATCAACGTATTTTCTTTTATATTAGTATACATTTCAGTAGTTATTATTATTTTGTTTTTACAAGCCTTTAACTTTGTACATTCTCTTTCTTCAAACTTTGTCTATTCTTTTTTTTTTTTTTTTCTTCCCGGTTTAACAATGTAGAAATACATTTTCCGGTGCCTAAAATTTCATTCCTTCTATCTTTTCCCTCTCCCTCCATAATTCTTTGTTTTTCCACATGCCCTCTTCTACATTCCTATCCCGCATAATATTTTGAATTTGTTGCCTCCAGCAATGGATGGTCTTCCCTTTTTCCTTCTTGCAGGCGGTATCCAATCCATAATTTTCTTTGGTAATCTCTCCTCTTTCATTCTTTTTGTGTGGCCATACCATATTAATTGCCTCATTTCTATAAATTCCACAAATGAGTTCTGGACTTTCATTTTTCTCCTCACCTCTTTATTTCGGATTTTTTCTTTTCTTGAAATTCTGGCAGAGCGCCTCCAAAAGTCCATCTCTAATGCCAATTAATTTGCCTTCAATCTTGATGGAAGTGTCCAAACTTCTGACCTTGTCTACTCTATTTGTATAATAATGTGCTCTTGAAATTTCCTATCGACCCCCCCCCCCCTATTAAAAATACAAATCACGATATATTTGACACCACCATTGAATTTTAATTGTGAAGTATTCTTCAAAAAAATGCTATTTATTATACACAATTTTCTAATGTCTAATCATAATTTATATCATCATTCCATTTTTATTATTAATCACATACACAAACTATCAGAACCTTATTATAACCTCCCGCATACAATCAACAAGTGTAATGCGTGACAGAAATATACAATATTGAAGTCAAATCTCTACAAGAACTTGATAAATTTTTCTCTGATGAAAATCCAAAATCGCAGCATAAATGTGCATCTTACGACTACTCTTTTCTGGACTTCAGTGTAATCACATTGACTAATACTTTCCTTGTTTAGAAAACAAGGATCCCCTAACATCTTTATATTTTTTTGTTAGGGGTAACTAAAAAATATCGCAATTTTAAAGAAAACATTCAGAAATACTTTCCGTAATAGCCTATTTAATTTTGTAGATTCATCGTCCAGTTTTCTAAGGAGTTTTTGCCCATCATCTGGATATCTTGGATAAACAGTGTGATAACATAAACTTGTACAGAGCAAAATCAGTTTAGTTATCAAGATATTATGATGATAGGCGAATCTTGATGAAGTTTTTAAAAAAAACCGATGATGACAAAATGAGCTAGGCTATCAGCGGAAAATATCTCTTTGATATTTTCCTTCTCTGTGCATCAATCACAACAATTAAGGAAAATTAGTCAATTTTTACTTATATTAATTGCATTAAGAGAAAGTTGAATATGTTTTTTTCATATCACAATTTTTTTTATAATGCGATATCAAGAGATAAATCAGGATAAAATAAATCTTCAATAATTATTAAAAAGTCTAAAAAAGTAATATAAAAAATGAACAGATTAGGTCAGCAGAATAGGGTAGCTTTAAAAAAAACAAAAAACGACATCAGCAATATCCCTAGGGATAATCGAAAAGAGGGAATTTGTATTAGATTAACAGTATTCTGTTTTCTAACTTTCTTTCATACAATTCCAATAATCTATTAACATTGTTGAAATCCTTTAGGGAACTTTAAAAACATTAATATCAAACTAGAAAATAAACTCTGAGATTTTATTTGGATTTGTTTGAACCAATCATGGAACTATCGTTTATTCACTTAAATTCTAGATAATAACTATTTATCAAACTTGGAATTATTAATATATTTTCTGTAACCCACTAAAATAAATTTACCAAAAAAAAAAAAAAAAAAATACGTCTAATAAAAGTGACAGAAATTCATATTGTTTAGTTATAAACGCATCAGGTACAAAGAGATTCGTTGGTGATTATTTTCTATATTACGAAATATTGACGAAACAAAAATGATTAGACGTGAGGTACTTCATAAATAAATTGATTTTAGCCTCCTTATCGATATCGTAATATTTTATTTTTAAATTATTCAACAATTTATTTAATATGTAAATAATTATCTAAAATTTTCTTTGGATGTAGCTAATTATTCAATCTTCTTTGTAGAATCATAGTCTAGTATATGTTCAATCTCGGTTCGAAATCAGTGTCAGGCATAGTTTCGTCCCCGAAAGGTGGTATTCTCGCATCCGCTCGGCAACTATAATGCTGGTCTATAGCGCCTTATTTATTAGAAAATACCTATAGCTCTTAACAGTTTAACCGTCTCGATAATTTCAACAATAATTTGTGTTAATAAGCTTGGGTATTTTGAAGAAAATTGTATAAATGTTTGAAATCAAGATTCGAAACTATTACAAGTTATCTTTTATTAAAGGTTATCTTGGTTGAGTTGTATGTAACACATGACTCCACGGATGTGAATATTTTAATAATTTCAGAGACGTATATGAAGGCACTTAATAATGTGATAGGCAATACAAGGAGTGACTAAACAAAACAATCAAATTAGGACAAAATGATTCAGTATGGCTTCCTAATGGTGCGTTCAACACTAAACGAATCTGAATCAATCAGAATCAAGGTGAATCTGATTCGAGATCACTAAACCTTCACACCAGCTGAATCAAACCAAGACAATTCGAATCAAATCCCCTTGTCTTTTCCTACCTTATATCAATCAGTTGCTTTTGAGTTTCCAGCATGGATATGGTTATAATTAACACTATGTGTTTCGAAAGCACAAAAAATGTGTAGGTTGTGGATTTATTAAATAAATCGTAAAAGATCGATTTATTTAATAAAGATTCGATTGGTATTTTTCATCATCCTAACAACCTTCATAGAACGACGAGAAGAAATTCAACATTTTTTTTTTTCGAATGAGTGAGGAAATGTTTCTAATTTTGCTGGATTTGGTGGGACCTGAAATCTCAATACCTGATATGAATTATAGAAAGTCTACCATAGCAGAAGAAAAACTCGCAATTTGTCTCAGATAAAATAATGAAATATATCTACATAATATTCATTTAATTTAAAGCAGTTTAATCAACATAATTATTACAAAATGCCATAATAATAATTGGAAACTTATTACAAATTACTGTGATAATTTTGAAGCTGTGGCTGGGAGGATTCCTCATTGAGATGAATCGAGTAGCAATATGATGTTGAACCTGGGAAAGTTAATCTGCTCTACGATCCATGACTGACTGTGACAAGATTCAGACCGGCCGATTCATGTAGGACAATAAATTGTAGTCGAGTCGTTTATTGTGATTCCTGAGGTATGTAGTAGTAGATATCTTGAAAAGGGCGGAAGTTAGTTTAGAGATTTTTGGAAGTTAGTACTCGAATTATTAACACGGAATTTATAAAAATAGACTATATTTGTACAATAATTTAAACGTGAGTAATGGTAACTATTAACAAGAAATACTTAGAAATAAATAGGAGATAAATAACTAATAATTTAGAATGATTAAAATAAATGAACTAAGATGCACAACTAAGGAAATAAGTATAAATAAAACCTGTATAGGGACGCGGAAACTGCTGCTCGTATAATAGTCTTGAAGATGTAGTGAAGTATAATCATCCCCCCCTTCTAATGGGGCGAAGTTTATATCAGTGTTAGCAACACTCACACCATGACATCTGTCCTAGTGTGCGACCTTGAGCGACCTTGGTTAGTTCGGTGACCAGTGATTTAGGTCAATGGCCAGCTTATCGGTGCTTCCTTTGATATAAAGTGTTGACCCTTGGTTTTGTTTGTTTGGCCGCGGCCTTGTCTTGAATTCAGCAGCCGGCTAGGCCACGAGTTATGAATTATTCTTTCTTTGTTATGTGTTGTGAAGATTTGACATTGCTATGACCCTGCCATGTCATTACAAAATCAAGGCAGATTCGACTAGTGTGAAGGCACGAACTAAGTCTGGGCATATTGGAGTGGTGGAACATTAAGCTGAATCTTGATGAGAATGGATCACCTTGATTCGGAATGATTCTGATTGATTCAGATTCGTTTGGTAGCTAACGGAACAGTGAATGATGTTTATAGCCGCCTGTCAAAATGAAGAAATATATGAAGGCATTTACATCATTGTCCTGTATGTATATAAGGTGTTTATGTGTGTGTGAGTATGTAAACCCAAATAGTTGCACACAACTCTGCAATTCGTATGGACGTTGTTTGGTGTGGGAGGTGTGGCTCTGAAAGTGGTGTTAAATGGATAAACGTACCATTAGGTTGGGATATGGCAGAAATGTCAAAATGACTTAAGAAATGGCGTGGAAAAAAAATAAATAAATAAACAGAGAAAATGGGTACACAGAAAACTGCTAAATCATAGGTCATTTTCACTCTCGTTGCCCTTAGATATTGGCGTAAGAAAATTAAGTCTTCTTGTAAAGTGTTTCAAGACTTCATATACGAGATACTCTTTCTTATACTTTAATTCCAGATGGGTGTGACCATCTTAATACAGATTGAAATTTTTTAATATTACCATTGATGAAAGTTACAAATCGAGACTGATTTCCATATTTTTTTTTAATTCACATTAAAAAGGAATTGCATTAAACGCTATATTGAATTGACATATTGTAGGTAACGATTTAATTTTCGTTGAATGACACACACTGTTTTAAAAAAAAAAAAAAACCTGAAGTATTAACAAAAGAATACCCTCGTAACATGTAATTGACGTCCTTACATTCATTAATAATTCAATTGGTAACTGCTAACTTGAAATGATTCATCAAAAGGTTTATGCCTTTGCCAGATAAAAAAAAAAAAAAAAATTGTCGAGTATGTAGAAGTTATATTTCTTTTTAAATTTAATTATTAATTTCTTTTTTTGTTTTGTTTTGTCTTTGCCAACCATAGCGACAATATTAATTTAATTTAACAGTTTCCGTTTGATTCAACAAAAAAAAAAAATACGCTTAGTTATTTTGCTATATAAAAAGAAAGGTAGAAAAAATAGTGACAAATTCACAAAAGTAAATTCATTAGCTATTGTAGGTAATTAGATTTTATTGGTAGGAGTACCTCTCCAAAACCTCCTTTTTAACAGTGGTGACCTATCAGGTTGTGTTACTACACAGTGGAGGGACTGAAACGTGATTAGCTCTGTCTGATTGTGTCAACGTTATCTATTTTTTTTTTTACCTTCAAATATTGCTTCATTTGATTTCATCCTACTATATTTTTATCTATTCTTAGAGAAATACATGATTTGCCGTCTCTTCAAAAAGATTTTTTTTTTTTATAATGATGAATTTTTTTTGGTGATAATGTAATGTGTTTTTCAAAAATTCAAAACAAAGAATCGCGGAAGTACAAAGTTGATATACCGTTTATAATATCGACTTAGAATATCGTATTGGAATCATCGATCAAAATCCGACAACCGATAAATCGATTGTCTTAATAATTTTTTCATTTTAATTTTTATTTATTTTTCTCAATTACATATCTGAAAGGTGCACTCTTAATTTTTAAATTTTTTTTTTGGCGTTTATTGGATTATCTATTAAATGTTAAAAAGTTATTTACAGTCCAAAGTTTAAGTCAGAAATGATAACTTGAATTTTTTTTTTTTTTTTGTAAGACAAAGTCGTATGTAGATTTATTGTAAATATTAATTTATTGTAATTTTTAATATGTGAATGGATCCGCAATGCTGGATAACATCTGGTATTTTATCTGTCGTAGCATGCATATTTATTTTCTTGCTGATCGGTTTCGGATTTTCATCCATCGTCAGAGCAAATTCACCAAGTTCGTATAGAGAGTTCACTTCAATGTAAACTGAAGTGAACTCTCTACACGAACTTGGTGAATTTGCTCTGACGATGGATGAAAATCCGAAACCGGTCAGGAAGAAAATAAATATGCATGCTACCATGGATAAAATACCAGAGATTTAATTTTTATTCAAATTGTTTTTACCAAAATATTATATCCCTTGATTTTTATTATAGTTCTAAAATTTAATCCCATTGGCATTCCCATTGATAGAAGTAGAACCAGAGGAGAGACCCTTGGTTTAAGCAGGTATCAGACTTGTCTGAAAACGGGCCTGTTTATAGGGCTCGGTAGGTTCAAGAAACATCTGCACAAGGTGGGATTGGTTGATTCGGAGCCCTTATGTAGATTGTGTCAGGAGGCAGAGGAGGCGGCCTGTTACCTGTTGTTTGATTGCGTCGCCATCGGCAGATTACGGTACGAGATCTTCGGCACGTCGAGACCGGAGGAAATCGTACTTCAAGAAGGACTGGTGGGGTAGGTCCTCACCCTCATGAAGAGGGGAGGATTCCTCTTCTAGGCATTAAGGGGTGGCACAATAAGCCTAAATGGGCAGGCTGCAGCGCCTGGGTCAGAGTCTCCCTCCCCCCCCCCGGTCATACTAATTCAAAATTCTCTACTCCCATTTGCGCTACAACCCAGTAATTGTTAAGTGTTATTTTGGGCTTCTTCGGTTTATTTTACGCCATATAATTTGCAGCCACTATCAAATTTCTTGTGTACAGGAGATTTTTTTTGGCCACCATGAACTAGGTCCTCCTATTACTTTTTTTTATGTATGTACCTCTTGCAGTAGATTAATGTGGACCCATCCTCGCTAAATGTACTCTCCATCAATTTAGCTTAATCGAGTTGATGAGTGACCGTTTTTTTTTGCTTTTCACAATATTGTTTCATTTCCTGTCAATCGTGCCGAAAATTTTGCAAAACAAACTTCCTCTCAAATTATAACAGACGCTGCTTATCCGCTTATATAAGAGTCCATGCTTTATGGGCGTAAACCATGACCGGGTGAATTAACATTTTATATAGCCTCATTTTGATAGCCCTGGATAACAAATTTACTTTTCAAGTTTTTAAGTTTTAAAAAGAAAATTCAATGAGTGAAAATTTTCTTCGTGGTATTATTGTGAATCAAAAAAATTTAGTTGATAATTTAAAACTTTTATATAAAAACAAGATTCCAAATTCTTATGATTTAATTTGATTCAAAAACACTCTTATGTATTGCATTTTATTTTTTTATAACAAGTAAATGCAATTCCCTATTTCACTAATAGAAAATGTATGCCATACTTACTAAATAGTATATTAAACTTTAATATCTGGTATTTTATTCGTTGTACCATGCATATTCATTTTGTTCCTGACCGGTTTCGGATTTTCATTCATCGTCAGAGCAAATTTACCAAGTTCGTGTAGAGAGCTCATATCAACGTAATCTTTATGTTACACTCACACTTGTTGGTTTGTTGGTTGTATATATGTGCTGGAGGTTATAAGGTTATGCAACATATGAACACTTGTTGGTTTGTTGGTTGTATGTACGTGCGAGATATATCTGATAACCTTATAACTTCCCGCACACATATACAATCAACAAGCCAACAAGTGTCACTGTTACAAAAAAATTACGTTGATAATGAATCTCTACATGAACTTGGTGACTTTTGCTCTGACGACGGAAGAAAATCCAAAACCGGAAGGAACAAAATTAATATGTATGCTACGACAAAATAAAATACCAGATGTTATCCAGCATTGCGGACCCATACACACATTAAACTTTAATGTACAACTAAATATGAATAAGCATTGATTAATTATAACTAATAAACTTATTAAATGGTTGTTCAAACAATCTCGAACCCTAAGGCTCTGCGCATGCTATTTAGAATCTCTTTTATATCAAGTTTTTTAGATGTATAAAAAAGAGGCTGTGCGCATCAATTCGCTAGTTTTATTGCAGCTGTTAATTTATACTAAAATTTAAATTTAGTTAAAAAAAAAACTTTAAACTTTAAGATGAAAATTAGGTGGGTCACCTGAAATGTTTACAAAGGGTCATAAGTTGCCGATCACGAGATACATATATAGAATATAATCTTCTGCAAACTCAATTGCAAAAAAAATATCTATTGGTTTTTATTTAGTCAATTTTTACAACAATATAGTCAGAAAATGAAACAAGAAAAGTCAAAAGAAAGAAACTTTAAAAAAATATAGTATATGAAGAAAATAGACTGGCAGAAATTAAACTGTAATGGAAGAACGAAATGAAAGAAAATAATAGTTTTGAAAAATAGAAACTTGGTAATATTTTAAATGTATCTTAGTGCAGTGAAAAGAGTCAGGTATTGTAATTTAAGGTCATTGCTATTAGAGGAGCAAAGTTTCAAGAATCCGTTAAATTAATACAATGCCACTTGGCCAACTGTTTTGTAAGAGAAGGCATTCTTTCGAAAAGTCTGCATTCTGCTTTCAAAGCCAGAACACTTGCTTCAGGAATCGCTCTCTTAAACTCAGTGCCAGTGATAGAGATTTGCCTTTATTCTAGATAAACATCTGATTTATTAAGATATAGTTGTGAATATTGTATACCATTTAAAATCACTTAGAGAATATCACCTAGTTCAAAAACAGTGGTGCTCTCTTGATTATTACTAACACTTCTGTCTTAAACATATATACTGACAAGCCCTTTTACTAAACCGCTCACGCCAAAAGCTACCACTACACTAAAACACAACCACACCAATCACATTTCAAACGCAACAGAAATAGAATGTTAATTTGAACTCTTGACTAAAATGATAATATCAATATCTGAACATAAAACAAGAGTTTTGAATTATTGTTAACAACATTATAGTGTACTATCAAATTTACAGCGTTAAGTTTAAAGTTTATCAGCCTACAGTTATTAATGCGTAATATAATAAGTAGAAATTACATTAACCTCACTGTTAACAGTGTTCGTTGTTTACCTCGCTGCTTTGTTATACTATTGTATATAAGTATTTGTATATTTAAACATTTGTAAATTAATATTGCTCCTAAGCGTTGGAAGAGTACGTACTGTGTAACAAATTGTTTAGAATTCATTATAGAGTCATTATAGAATTCACTGTAGAGTAATAATTATAAAAGCTCACATTAGTCTGGAAATAACGAAGAAGAAGAAGAAGAAGGGGGAAATAAAATTACAATTGATTATCTTATTGTACTGAGATTAGTATTCTAAAACATTGATTAATGTGAAGGAGGGTGATTAACACATGATTGGGTGGCCTAAATTCATGGGATAATTAGTTTTGTTTGAAAATCATTGAATGCAGAAAACGATATCAAAATGATGTGCCCCCTTTAGTTTTTTTTTTTTTTTTTTTTTTTTTTAGAATACAAAAGAGGCGTCAGACATATTTTCGGAAATCCCTTGAGACATCGACTGAAATGAAAAGATAATTAATTATATAATTATCCACTTTTACTTTCTAGTAATAGGAAATATTACGATTGTATTAAATTTCTGAAAGTGAGTTTTCATTACAAATATTGTACATATGTTTTGAAGTCAGTCGACTGGCTGGGAAAAAAAAAACAAATATATTTTTAGGTTATCAACGGTATAAGTGTGTCTGTGTGTGAACAAAATATAAAAAAAAAACTGAAGGAAGTTCAAACTTAATATTCCATTTTGGTATCTTCACTGCATATGACAAGGTTACTGTCAAAATTCATAACCAAGACTTTCCTAAATTTTTTCTTTAATCTTTCGCGATTTTCTCGAAAAAAGGTTTTCTTTGTAATTCGAATAATAATAATAAAAAAAAAACCTATGGCGCAACAGCCTATGAAGGGCCAAGGCTTGCCAAACGGCGATTTGAATAGGAGGGCGTATGGTGGCAAGCCGCGTTCCCACGCCGTTTATTTAGTTCGCTACCTAGGGCGCTACTAACTATAGCTACCCACTTTTCATCACGTCGTTGGGTCAACAGCGACATTGCTCTCATGGGAATCGAACCCTGAATTCTCGCATGAAAGGCTTTGAATAATAACTTGAGGACTCGCTTGAGGACATACACATAACGGCCTATCACTTTGATTTGAAACGTTTTTTCAAGGAAAAGTGATTTTCAGAGAGTCCTGGGGGCCGCTACAACCTAAGGCATTCCTCTAAAGTACCACTTCAGAACAAAGTACTTTCTACTAACTATATATTATTATAATGTATTACGTGCATTGCTAGAATTCCAAGTTTGAAGGAAAATAATGAACCAGAAGTGCCGACTTCACACGATTGGTTCTTAAGTTATGACGAGAACAGCCCCAAGGATTTTCTTTAAACTCTAAATGCTACTACACATAAGTAAACCTATTTCAAAATATGATGGTTAAAATTAAATAACAAAAAGTTCATAATATGTACGTATAAAACAGTTTATTATACAATATCGAACTTTCGACCTGGGAGCCAGGTCATTTTCAAGATTACACAAATGCCCTAATCAAATATGATTCCAACATACTGGAAGAAAATTGTTACCCAAATTCAAGATTTCACAAATGCCCTAATCAAATATGATTCCAACATACTGGAAGAAAATTGTTACCCAAAAAGACTCATCCATAATATCATAAAAAAAAAAATACGCAAAATCAAATCATAGTCATCCAAAAAACAACAACGCTGGAATTGTTGAGGAGAGAAATTAGGTTTGATTGAATGAACGAGATATGAAGACACTGTTATAATGTAGCTATAAGTTTACACTAACTAAACTGAACTTTATAATGAAACTGATAGAATAAAAAGTGGGAGTAGAGATATGACACGATGCGATGTATGGTTGAATCTGATAGATATCCTCTAGATTGATTCTCATTGGCTTATATACACAGGTTCTCCCGCTCTAGCCTGCCTAAGTCAGAGAGTAGTCTCTGTTAACCAGAGAGAGCCTCTCTTCTCTCTGCTAGATGCCATTACAACAAACAAAGATAGAAATTCTATTCACTACCCTATATTTGTGAAATTTCTGAAAGATTAATACATAACTTTCAAAAAATAATAACAATATCAAAATTTCCTATTGTAATTTAAACAGCAATAGAAACTTTTGTTTAGATTCCAAAAAGACAAAACCCCTATAAATCTAAATTCTAATGTTATTTACAAAATAAACTGTACAAATTGCCCAACCATCTACATAGGAGTGATAAAATAATATGTTCAAAACCGAATTCGACAACATAAATATGACGTTAAAAGAAAAAAAGACAACACATCTCTCTCTCTCAAGACACTACAAATACAATAGTTGACAGAGAAAAGAATTCACAAAAAAAAAAAAAATTTTTAGAAATGATCCACATCAATAGTAACCAGAACATCTATCAATTTTTAAAACAGATATTGCTGATCTTAATGCCATATTCATACGAATTTATTGAAATAATGATATCGCTTGTTTTCCAACACTTTTAATGTATGAAATATAGTCTCAGTCTATAGTCTAACTTCAAGATATTTTCCATAATAGCCTGCTTGTTTTCTGTGGTCATCGACCGGGTTTCAGGCGTTCGTCCATCATCAGAATGTTTTTGTCAAAACAATATGATAACACACACTTGCACAGAGTAAGTTCACAGTTTATACGCTATTGAAAGAGTGACACTCTGTATTAACTGAATTTGCTCTTTGCAAGTCTATGTTATCACAGTGTTTTGACAAAAACATCTTGATGATGGACGAACGCCTGAAACCGGTCGATGACCACCAAAAAGAAGCAGGCTGTCACGGAAAATATCCCTGATGTATTTCAGCTCTGCGGAACCAACCACAATAACTATAATTAAACTGTAACCTGCTATGTTGTTCGGATCTAGTTGTGTAATCTTGAAAATGACCTGGTGTCATCGTATAAAGTGGTTTAAATAAAGTGTTTTAAACATATTATGTACTTTTTGTCGTTTAACTTTAACCATCATATTTTGTAAAAGTTTTTAAGTTAAATAAACAAAACAAAGTTATAGTGTTAAGCCTATTTCTTTTATTTGATACATTTTTCTGAAAAAATTGATCTAGTAGACAGATATAGAGAGTTCTGTGACATTAGATTTAAGGATTTTTTGTGGTTTAATACAAATGGTTTGATATTTTCTGGACTAGAATGAGATCACATTCAATACTACCTTTTCTGTGCTAAAATAAAATCTTACCCCACCATCATTAAGTTTATAGTAACAGCTGTACTTTTAATAAAATTTCATAGGTTGAAGAAAACTTATCACTTACAATTGTTATATCTACAGTAAGAGAGTGTTATAGACCATATTTTGAATAGGTATGTAATTTTTTTTAAAGGTACGTTTCATCAAACACTTTTTATCTAAATATCAGAGGTAAAATAACAAAGCATCAAATTTGGATTATTATAATTAATATTTAAAAGAGGAGAGGACAACCAAACCATACGTTATCCAAAGCTACTCTGTGTTCGCATAGCTACCCCAAAAAACAACCATAACTAACCACCATAACAACAACCATAACAATCTTAATCTAATCCATCTTAAGATTTACCGCAGTCTGAATAAATCGGACCATAATCTTAAAAGGAAAACAGGCTAATCTGACTAAAGGTCTTGGACTTAAGTTCCATACAATTCAAACAATCTATCATGGAGGTTTGTGTCTTCTTCTATTTCTCAGTATCTACAAAAGAAAGTCTGGCTAAGCCCTATCATCACTTACAGACGTCTCCTAAATCTCAGAAAATTCCTGCCTGAGAAAATTCTGTGAAAAGACACAGCAACATCTCCCCCTCCCCCCAGTTAGCTATGGATCCCAATGAGCTATCTTAGACTGGGAGGCAACAATTGTTATTTTTTGAGGTAAGCCTCAAAACGTGTTAAAAACTTTCCTCCCCAAACATGCTCAAAATAAATATTTTCGAATTACTATTTCAAAAGAAAGTGAAAAATATTAAGATGTGCTGTATATATATATATATATATCAATGCTATAAAACAGTCATTAATGCACTTGATGTTATAGCTCGGCAACTTAATTATGAAACTTGTGGGCGGAGTTTAATGACGTCACAGCTACTAGAAAGCTTTGGTAATGGGCGGAGCTTAGCAGCCGTTTAGGTATTAGAACTAAGTTACCAATATTATTTAGATAAGAGAGCCCTAATTTATACTCAAATGTTGTAGGTCCTCCGGGACTCCCAAAAACACTTTTCCAGGAAAATTTATCGAATAAAAGTGTTAGGGCTATGTGTACTTTCAGTTGATCAATCACACACTATTACCGGCTCTGTCAGAGCTTCAAAAGTTTGAGTAAAAATTCCATGTCAATTTGTATAACTATATTAAATAGATTGAGAAAGCCCTGTGAGTGTTTCACTCAGAGTTTTCTTTAAACCCCAAAGTGAGTATTATTTATCTAATTACAACCATGTTTGTCAAGGAAATTAGCTATAAATATTTTCCTTACTTGGATTTTCTTTATTTTTTTTTTATATGACTCAAGAGAGTTAAAATAAAAAAATGTTAAAAGCACACTTCATCTTTATTAAAAGAGTCCTTAGCTCACCCAGCATCCTGGGAAATAACTTTCTACATTATAATGTTGATATTTAAATTTAATTATGTGAGAATCTCTTACACTTTAATTTAGTCTGGTAATCATTACGGTTAAATAATGCGTTGGTTAATTATACGCAATTAATTAGCAGATTACACATATATAATTTGATTTATCTTAGGCTTTAACTCTGACTTCCTACCGTAAGATAATTATTGGATTCTGTCTGGTTGTTGAAATTAGTTTTCTTACCTGAGATATCGTCAGCAATACAGGGGGCAGATCCTGGTTGCGTTTCTTTCCAAAATATATAAGATTATTATCATTATTCTATTCTTCACGGTTTATGAAATAATGCGATCCGAAGTCCAGGATCACGTCTGAATGGAAACAGAAGACGAAAACCAATCTGAATGTTGATAGTATAGAACATTCAAATTAGAATAGACCATCAAGTTACCCGTGATATCACAATTTAAACAATGGAAACACAAGAAAATCTATAATGTTCACACTAATTCAGAAACGTTGAAATTAATATTGTTTTTTTTTAAAACAATGAAAATTTATAACAGAGACAAATGTAATACAATTCTATGATCATCTCAATAAGATTAATTAAACTATAGTTTGAAGAAATATTAGATAATGTCAAAATGGACAGAATGATTAATTTAACACGCAAGGAAAATAATAACGTGTACATTTTTACTGCAGTGGATGATGTAGTAAGAGTGGTAAAGGAGTAGGCAGTGCTATTGTAGTCTATAAGAATAAAGATAAAATTTATTCGAATAAATATCGATTAGACAAATTCTGTAGCAATAACCAAGCAGAAGAACTCGCAATCCTTAGGGCACTCGAATGGTTTAAAGAGAATTGCATCCATTGTCAAGATAGTTTGAAGAAAGTAGCATTTATGACTGACATTAGAGTTGCAATTGATTCAATAAAAAATTAACGACAATCACAGTAGGATTTGCGAGGAAGCGAGGAAAGAAATAAGTAGTTTGAAGGATGCAGGGAAGATGTGATTCTGGTATGGGTTAAAGCCCACGTGGGCCTGGAGGGCAATGAGGAATTGGGCGTGATCGATTAGCAAAGGAGGCTGCTAAGGGTAATGACCTACCTATCCTTTATTCCCGGTATCCTAAATCCGAAATCGCTCGTGTCTTGCTTGAAAAAAAATATGGCAGAATGGGATCAACAATGTTAGAGTACTCTTAATGAAGCAGAAACAAAACTATTTTATCCACATCGCAAAGCAGAATAAAGTTAAGACTGCCAATCACTCATGCTTTAACACAAATTTTCTCTGGGCAAGGGCCCGAATATGATATATTTACATAGGTTTCACCTGGCTCTAGCACCCTATTGTCCTTGTCAGGAAAGTATTATCAAAGATTGTACATCATCTTATATTTGACTGTCCATTACTGGAGAGAAGTAGAGCCCAACTAGTACGGCACATTACGCTACAAGGGGGGAATGTGGGCCGATCCCAAGAAGTAAATTTATACAAGAAAATAACATTGAAATATTTAGTAAATTTGTAAATAACATCAATCTAGTATAATAAAATAATTTATCAACTTCTCATCTTATCTGCACATATTGTCGTTGTTAATTTCTTCATATTGTTTGTCAAATCATTACTCACATATTCTTTAATCAGTGTTTTTACTGTTTTACTCACATTACTCATTAATCACATACTATATTGATTTTTAGTTGAAATTGCATTCATTATTTATCATCTGAAATTATTTAATTTTATTTTGTTAAACTGTGTATATATTCATTTAAGTTACAGTTTATACTAATGTACTTTATTACATGAAGTACTGAAGGTGTGGTGCATGTAGTAAATAAACTCCCCAATGGTAGAGTGACTACCAAAGGGAACCAAATAAAAAAAAAAAGATGGTAATGAGTGAGTGAAATATCTGTATATTTAGATTTTTCAGGTCATTTTTAAGGATCACAACTTTTGATGCATCTTTACGGTGGGGAAAGGCAAATTGGAGGACTTTACAGTGTCTTCTTGGCAGAATGAACTAAAGTAGTAATCTACGAGAAACTGAGTATGTTATAATTCAAGTTATACTGCTGTTTCTTCATCGCCTAACGTCGGTAATACCGCAACTATCCAGCTACTAGTAATCAACAAACGACTTCCAGCAGTCGTAAGGGAGGATCAATACCTGCAAATAGTGGGGTTCCTGCGACAAATCTTAAGCAGTTTAACAGCCGAAGAATCCTTCGAAATTTGTCACCAATTAGGGCAAACGTTAGTTTACAACATAATCTGTTGGATCAATACTTGCATCACCATAATAATTTCAACACGCAGTATCAATGTACAGCATGACATTACAATATGGCCAATTAAGACCAGTAATATCACAGTCTGATGTCGGTATGTAAGCTGTATCACGGCAATATATGGAAAAGTTTGTGAAACCTTTAGAAACTGCATCAATATCTGTCCAACAACAGCAACACAACAAGAAACGGAAATCTTCTGCATAAATGAATCAGTACTGAATTTACATACATAAGATTAATTCCAAGGGACGAGCTTCCGAAAATCTAGTAAGATTTGTTTATATAAAGGATGGCACTATTTAGATATATCTCGTCAAGTAGTTTGATGCTGGTCTAAGAAGAGGAGAACGATATTCGATATTCCAAAGGCTCCATTAAACCTTGCTATCACAGTACTGGTTAGTATCTTCTATGGAAAAAACAGTAGAATTGATTAGAAAACAGTTCAAAAAGAAAAAGATTCGAGAGCAATAATGACAGTTATCGATACGCCAAAAAAAAAAAAAAAAAAAAATTACGGAAAATATTACATCGTTTGTAGAGGAGTAGCAATCACATCATACCTCTCTGATCCCCATAAACCTTCTTTAGAAGACATCAGATTGAAAATTGAAAATAATGACAGCATCTCTAGCCGAAGAACAAAGATTGTACTTGGAAGCTCCACGCCAGATGGCAGATTTACCGTGGCTTGCGGCATAGATTAAAAGGAAGTATATATATTTATAAAACACGCAATGCACGAAAAATAAATATTAATGAAACCGGAAGAATTTTCATAAAAATAGCAAGTTTAGGAAATTTGTAAAGATAATTCCTTGAATAAAAGACGATAATTCCGGGTTATTTATAGTAGTAAAGGGAAGAGCTCTTCTTTTAATAATCATATAATAATGAAATTAATCGGATTTTACAGCCTACCATCAACTTAGCAACACAATATGGCTTAATTAAACATTCCATAAATTCAGAATTATTTTGTATTCTACACGTTAATTTAAACCTGAATTTCAAATATTGTTAAAGAGTTGAATTTTGTTCGCGGCCTTAAATATTTTATATATATTTATTATATTGTTACATTTGCTTTTTAAATTAGAAGGTCCCCCCCTTCTTTTGAAAATATACTATTATAAAATGTTAAAAGAAGTTCATGATAATTCACGTCCAATTTGAAAACATTCAAATTTAAAACGTTTTATTATTATTATTATTATTGTATTTATTTAAATTACTTTCAGTTTTGAATGTAGAAATTTATGTTAGCAAAAAAATTTATGTAATAACCCTGGAAAATATGTCTTTTAAAAACCAATTGAAATCTGATTATTGTTATTTATTACTATTATTATTATTATTATTAAACTGGGTGCCTATCGGCCTGGGACCTAAGCCTATGTGGCTTTTATCCCCCCAAATCATCCCACCCCCAATTAATCTCACCCGATTTGTCTATAATGTCCTAAAATATCTTTCAGCTCCAACCCTCCCAGGCAATCCCGCGAGAGGTGATGCCCTGCCAAATATACGAAACCTAGTACCAGCGAAACGAGAAGACTGACATAAATAGTGATACACCGTTTCCCTAACTCGCATCTTCACAGTTCTAACATATGGGATTAGACGTCCTCCCTATATTATGCAAATGACAGGAAGTAGTCTGAATCCCCTGCTTAGTCCCTTTGATAAATATTTTAGCTTGGAGGTACCCTTGCGTGTCCAAAACTTCTCCAAAACTCTCGTTTCCCAAGGTCTAATCTGTCTATCACAGAACCTCTTAGTGGACGGCAAGCGCTGGCTCGGGAGCATTGTTATTTAAATTACTATTTAAATTTCACTTAAAATTGGTGATAAATAATGCCAAAACGTTGAGTTCCTTTTAAGAATAAAGAAATTGAAGGCAATATGCTTGGTTTTTCTTTTTTAATGCAACCCAGCTGAAGATCTATATTTCTCATACAAAATTTAATTCAAATTATGGATACCGTTTATGTTATCTCCGATAAACAAAAGATAAAGAGCGTCAGGTTGATGTCGTGGGAATGGAAAGATTTAAATTAGTGCAGTATAAAACTATTTTTAAAGAAAGTATTGTCCAGAAAGAAATTTGTCCACCAGCTTATTAAAGAGAAGTTTTTTAAAAAAAAGAGTACTTTCTACTGGCCAAAATTTCTCCATATCTCGAGTAAATC
Source organism: Triatoma infestans (assembly GCA_011037195.1). Lineage (NCBI taxonomy): Eukaryota > Metazoa > Arthropoda > Insecta > Hemiptera > Reduviidae > Triatoma > Triatoma infestans. The sequence continues at coordinate 12,705 of JAAEAF010007504.1, read as the reverse complement.
GTTAAGCATGAAGGTCTGGGTACAAAATAAGTTTGAAGCTGAGGTACAAGTAGGGATCCCTCTGCATAGCAGAGATAAGTGGCAGGATATCTATAAATCAAAAAATAGGGTGGACGGAAGGAGGGTGATAAATCAAAAAATCATCTTATCTCGAGTATGATAAGATGGTTGTCACAGACAAAATCTAATACGACCTAATATGAAGAAACACTCATATGACTTTTACTGCACTTATTGCATTCTATTTAAAAAAAAAAAAATTCTAAATTTATGGGTGTCTAAAAATTATTGATGGTATAACCGAACATTATTCAAAATTTTGTAACAAATCCTACAGATGGGATAGATTACAGAGACGGGCCCACATTGTGCACCATTTTATCATTTCACAATACCCCTATTTCAAAAATGCAAAATAAATGCAAGTATAAGCTAACTTCTATCCCTGGTTCGATGCCAATAATCTTGTAACAGACTTCCTGGTCCGACCAAAGTTCCTTAATTTAACATAATATAGCCTCCGGTAACCCTAACAATAATATGATGAATCATAAAGTAATTAGATAAATGATTATTTCCTCCTCTGTTTCGTAAATTCTCAAAACAGATCTGGCATAATTTTTTTATTAGGTAGAGAAAATCTGGGAGTGGTCACTAAGAGATGCCCGTGAAAGACACAACATCTCACTATCAGCCTATATGGACCCCTAAAACTTGGGCAATTCACTGAACACGTCCACAGGGATGAAAATTGTGATGCTAATCCATGCTTGTAAGCTTAACAACTCAAGAGCAGGTTTTCGAGATCAATTTTGCTTCCTCTCCGAGAGCTGTATAATTTGGCCAACCTATCCACTTCCTCATTTTCTTAAATTTCCACATGCTTGAGATTCCTGAGAGGAAGGTAGTTCTTGCAGACTTTTGGAATATTCAAGCATTAAAATTTGATAGCTTCAATTCAGCCAACTATGCAAGTAAATATAGCAAAAGGCTTTGTAAAAGAGCAACAAATAGCTTTTTTTTACAATATATGATAGTTGAAATTAAATGTCAAAAAATCCTGATATATATAATATGTATAAAACACTTCTTTATTATACATAGTTTCAACTATCATATTTTGTAAGTGTTTTTAAGTCCAATAAACAAAACAAAGTTAGGGTGTTAATAGTTTTTTTTTTTTTAATTTAAGCGGAGCCAACGTCTGTGGTCATTAGCGCCCGGAACCTTCTTAGTGCACAGCCGGCATCCGGACGGTGTCAACTCGTTATAGACAACACTGACCATCACCGGCTTGGGCGTGGGTATGTGCGTCACCATCGCCCACCATTCTGGGTGCAATCAGCCTCTGGCTTTCCAGGTTGGGTAATCCCTCACCCCACCTAAACCAATCCTGATCCTTTTCCCTTGTAGGGTTGCCTGTAAGTTACTTGGGTTACTGAAACCCCTGTACTTGAGGCAATGGACAGGAATCAGTAGATGGAATCTGTCGATCCATCGGGCGTGCGATCAGACAAGCTAGCTCGTTAGAGTTGAATTACTGAACTACGGGCGCGAGCTAATTGCTTGTAAATGAGGTCGAATTCGCAGTAGTCGTGTTTTAATCAATAACTCCAATGACCGAGGTCAGGAGTTGAGCGGGAGGAGACTCGTAATATAAATTAAACCCCGGTGCCAACCCGTAGCTGGAAGCGCATTTGCTAGGTGTGCGGTTTACCAGAACCTGCTAGGGAGTGGAACCTTCTCTAGTTTCTGGGAGTGGAGTGTGTGATCACTATGTGGGATCACTCTGCAAGCTGGTTGAGCGTATTTCAACCTGCCCTTAAATGGGTCAAGCGCGGGGGGGTGCTTCGGCACTTCTACTATGGTCGGATATTGCACTAAAAGTCTTTCCATGGTAGTGACATCCCCTTCTTGTTAAACGATCCCGTTGCTTGCAACGGGGGTCCGGTAAACCCCAAGCGGGTAGGTACGGTCTTTAAAGATCCCCCTCATTACGTAGAGGAAAAAGGGTATAGGGAAGAATGTCCATCACCGGCCAGTAAGCGTAGAGGCTGCTAGGAGGAGAAAATCTAAGGGCAGCACAGCTGGATTCGAACCAGTGATTCTGCATGGAAGTCTAGTATGCTTTCTCGGCAACAATAGTGTTGGGTGCTCTGAGTGAAATCTGACAGAATCGCCATACTGTCTCTTACCTGCTGAAAAGACAGCGAAAATGTGCAGCTTAAGCTAAATTTCAGCTAAAAGCTAATTCTAGGGTTTTTTTTACTTTTTATTGTCAAAAATGATTAAATAAGAGAGAGAGTATTGAATAGTTTTTAATCAGATATCCAAACAATTTACGAGTTTTTTCAGAAAACGTAAATTTACAAAAAAAAAAAATAAATAAATAAACGTGTGATATAGTGTTAACAAAGTTATTAAATACATAGGGAGTAAATTAGCTGCGATCTGCAGCGGTTTTAAAAGATAACGATGTTTTATTGTGTTGGTTATTATGTCACGCTCTCCCCATACTTTTTTTTGCTCTGATCTCCGAAATATATTGTTAATGCCTGTGAAATTAGCGATTAACATTTTTTTTTTTGTTTTTTGGCAGTATCACCAAATTGTAATCATTTGCTTAATCTAGAAAATTTTGGTTCTTAAGTCGATTTTTATTCAATGAAAAACATAAAAATATGGTGCGAAATCCATACGATTTTTACTATTATTGCCCTGACAAATGGTCTTTAACTGGTATTTCCTTCTCTCAGCATAAGAGACATTTCAAAGGATACGGTAATCATAAAATGTAAATCTAAAAGTTCATTATCATTATTAACAACAAATTAATGTACCTGTAGATTTATGAAAATAACTTCTCCAAAGCCTGGGGCCCAAGCCTGTTTACAACTCCACATTGATAAGATCCTTGAGTGTTTACTGTGTTTCAGAGAGGTAAACTTGATGGCTGAAAGTTGCTCCTCAAATCAGTACATTTGATATAGTGTCAGTAAATTCTAATCCCAACATGAGAAGGGTGAAAACTTCACACAACTTCAACAAACTTCTAACTGCCAAAATTAAGTCGTTAATGAAATCTTTCTAGTCCATGAGGTGGGTGGATGGATTTTCTGATTATCATATGGAATAAGTAATCATTGTAAAAAAAAAAAGTCATATAAAGAAAAGATCTAATGGAAAACTATTACTCATACATAAAAGGGTGTAAATGCATGTAAATGCACTAAAAGAAAATGTGGAATTAGGGCGATGTACTAAAAGAAATTAAACGCTTTAAAGTCGATGTAATAATGCATGTTGAAACAAAAACTGAAGGGCAAGGTATACGTGATCATTTCAGTAGAAGTAAATAAAGATAAAAGAACTGAAAAGAAGAGAAAGATGAAAGAGAATGAGCAAATATGAGCATACTAGTGAGAAAATGGCTTTCACAGAATATTAAAGAATAGGGATTATTAAATGAAATACACAAAAAAAAGTTGAGATGAAGCCTCTTGAAAGGACATAATGTAATGATCGCTGTACTGTGCCTTTCTTCGAAGATTAAAAAGTCAAGATAAAAAAAAAAAAAAGACCTAGCGTGAAACACTCTCTCTTACCGTGCAATCAATTCTTTAATTCTGAATAATAAGTATGTTTTTAAACTTCTAATATTTACAGAACATATAATTGGGTTCGCATTGAAAATAAATAAATGTGGAAGATATTATACTTGATTAACACATATTTACCTAATTGACACTTATATGTTAGCAATCCTTGACAAAGCTTGTAACGGCAAATAAAATTTAAGCCAAGTTTTTCATCGAGAATCCCCCCCCCCCCCACCAAAAAAACCTCAAAAATACATTTTTGTAAAATCGCGCACTTTCGTAGACCAGACAGCTGGTGAACGAGTAGGGAGATAAAAGAGGTGAAAGATTTGCGCAACGCAATTTTGTTCTCACTAGGCCTTTCCATCGAAAAGCTCTCTGTGGTTTAGGCAGGTATCAGTTTATAAAGGTGTACGCAGTTAGTGATCGTTCGTGGAGGTTCCAATGAGTGCTGCTCAATATTTGGCGGATATACTGCAAGCACATATGGTTCCTATCATGCTGGAGATAGGTGAGGAGGAGTACCGTGCTAATGCACGATAACACTCGTCGACACACAACCCACATAGTGCAGGCCTTTCTTAATAACCATAATATTGACTTCCTAAACTGGCTGGCCCATTCCCCTGACTTAAATCCCATAGAGCATCTGTGTGGTATGCTTGGAAGGCGGTACATAGATCGGGGAGTCCTTCCTCAGACACTTCAGGAGCTAGAAAGTGCACTTCTAGACGAATGGGCTCCAATGTCACAAAACGAAATCTCCCGCTAATTCAGAGCATGCTGAAGCCCCTAGAATCTGTTATAATGGCAAGAGGGCATTTTTCGATATTTGCACCATCCCATTAAAAAATATTAAAAATTTTTTTTATTTTTTTTTTTTACATTTTTATTGATTTTTACAACTGCACAATTTGCGTGCAATAAGTAAAACAGATAATATGCGAATTATGTGTGCATTGGCTGAAGGCCGCGGCACACGACCTGATCTACGTGAACGACTGTCATCCAGCGATGGCAGCCGTAACAAACCATTAAGAATGGAGTCTCACAACTGTCCTAAGACAGCCGATTGTGTAAGTAGATGATCACGAGGCCATCGACGCTTCAGTCGCCGTAATGGGTTAGAGGGGAGAGTTGTGGTTGAGAGCGCTTGGATATGTGGATTTGAATGAGAGGATAGTTGGGAATGGGACTTTAGATATCGGGACTTGGCTATTGCAGAAACGAAGGGAATTTTTAGGTCGTTATGGATGGTGTGATTGGCAACGTAGAAGGGAGCATTTTAGACTGTAGGGACTGAATGCGGTAAAGGTTTGAATGTCTGGCTGTTCCATATAGTTCGATTCCGTAAGTCCAAATAGGGGCTAATAGAGAGTAATATAGTTGTCGTTTGTTATGTAATGTAAGTTTCGAACGTATGTCTAGAAGTTTTTTTAGTATTTTGTATCTGTTATTCAGTTCTGTTCTTTTTAGTCGAGTATGGGGATTCCAGGTTAGTCGTTTGTCAAGATTGAGAGCAAGGTAACGAACTTTTGTGACGGGAGGTAAAGGAATGTGGTTGAAATATATAGGAGGAAGGGTTTTTCGATTTAATGTGAAGACTATGTAATTAGATTTGAGTTGATTCACCTTTATTCTCCACTTTCGGAGCCAGGGTTCAAGGATGTTGAGATGGGATTGAAGATGTCTAGCTGACATGACGGGATCATTATGAGGGGATAGGATGGCCGTATCGTCGGCGAAGGTGAAGGTGACCGTATCAGAATGTAGTGGGAGGTCAGCAGTATATACTGTGTAAAGAAGGGGAGCGAGTATGCTTCCTTGTGGAACACCAGCGTGAATAGGAAATATGGGAGAAAATGAGGATCCTTGGACAATCATGAAATGGCGATCGGCAAGATATGATTTGAGGATGAGGTAATAAGTGGAAGGAAGGATGCCCTTAAGTTTCCACAATAAGCCCGGATGCCATACCCGATCAAACGCTTGAGAGATGTCCAGGAAGGCTCCCGAGCAGTATTGCTTCCGCTCAAGGGAGGTAGCGATGGTGTCTACAACTCTGTGTGCCTGGTGAATGGTAGAGTGATAACTGCGGAAACCGAATTGGTGATCAGGAATAATATTGAGTGGAGCTAATAGAGTATGGAGGCGGGATAGAAGAAGTTTTTCAAAAACTTTTCCTAGTAATGGTAATAAACTAATGGGTCGATAAGAGGAAGGGGAATGAGCGGGTTTATTAGGTTTGGAAATCATGCGGATTGAAGAAAATTTCCAGAGTATAAGGAAGTGAGTTGTTCTAAGTATAGCATTGTATTGGGATGTTAGGAAAACGATGGCCTTAGGTGGGAGCTGTAAGAGGATGCGGGTGTTGTAAGGTCATATCCAGGGCTTTTTTTAGGATGAATATTGCGGATTATTTTCAGAACTTGTTTTGGTGTAAATGCTTTAGGTGGGAGTGACAGAGGAAGTGGGATATCAAGTTCCTGGGTGATGGTATTGCTGTGTTGAGGGTCCTCTATTTCAGGATGGGGAGTAAAGACTTGGGAGAGGTAGGAGGCGAGGCATTGGGCTTTCTCTTCGTCGGATTTCGCCCATGACCCGTCAGGGCGTTGGAGAGGTTGAGAAGTGTTTTTGTATTTCAGGATCTTTTTTGTAGCGGACCAAAGATTAAAAAATTAAATAAAATTTTCCAAATTCACTTTTTTTTAAAAATTAATTATTCTAAATTTTCTATATAATTGTATTCGTTTGTTTTATTTCTAAAATAAGTTGACCTATAAACGTTATAAACGATAAAAATGATTAAAAAAATTGAAAACTACATAGAAATAGTAAATTTTTGAAGTGGCTGGAATCTTTTGCCGGTGAATGTATATACCATTTGCTGAAAACAATATTTACTGATATGGTGGTTGACTCCGCAGAGTTGGAAAGCATCAGAGACATTTTCCGTGATAGCCTGCTTCATTTTATGGTCATCGACCGGTTTCGGGCGTTCGCCCATCATCAGATTGCGTTTATCAGACACCTATTCTCTTGCATTCATTCTAATATTTGATATTCAGCTTACTACGCCTACACTCATTCTATACCTTTCGAATTAATCTATCCTTTCTGAGTGTGGAAACTGAATTTGCTCTGTGCAAGCCTGTGTTATCATACTGTCTGACAAACGCATCCTGAAGATGGGTGAACACCCGAAACCGGTCGATGACTACAAAATGAAGCAGGCTATCACGGAAAATGTCTCTGAATATTTACTGCCTCTTATTCCTATAATCAGCCAGTTAATCAGGAAAAATTGTTAATATTACCCTTACAAAAAGCCCCTTTTCAATCAAGGCTTTTTATAATAGGGAGGATTTTTTATTTAAGTCATTGCATATCTACTGCTAAATGATCGATGACCAAACTCTTCTTTTTCATTCCTATTTATGTTTATTTTTATATAATTGTTTTAATAAATTAAATCTTCTGCTAATTAATTTTCATTAACCTAATTATACTTTATTGTTATCATTATACCGTGCTAGACATGTCATTTTTGTTTTCTCTCTCTCACACACATACACACACACACTCTCCATTTCTTCAGTAAATTTCTAATTTTGTCTTCAACACTTGCATTCATTCCGGCCAAATCATTTCTAAAAATAGTTGAAACTTTCATGTCTTGGGATATGTATCTTATGAATTAACTTCTCCTTTCCTCTCCCTAATCTGGCACTTTGGTGGCCATTGCTTTCTTTTCCTATTCCCTTGCATTCATTTCTAATGTTTAATATTCAGCTTACTACTAACGCCTACATTCGTTCTATACCTTTCGAATTAATCTATCCTTTCTGCTGAGTAGACAACAACTGCGCCAATGGCGACATCATATATTTGGGGCATCTCTTTTATTTACAGTTCCTACTTCATCAGCCGCCCCCGGTTCTGATTATAAGTTGCAATACATTTTAACGTATTCATAATATTGTCGATCCAGAGTACACATACCATTTAGCTGCTACAAAAAAATTCCCCTAAAATGAATTTTCCCGAAGAAATGTTTCAAATAAATGTTGTAGCTCTTTATATGCATAGTTGATATATCAAGTTGGAACCATTTTTAGTGAAAAACTCAATCCTGAAAAATCTAGCACGATCGTAATACTACTTCTTACTATTATTATTAGTAAGATAAAGTAATAATGGTGTAAAATTTAATTTCAAATAACTCCGTTTTTTTAATTCTATTTAATTGGAATATATCTAAAGGACAAGATGGAAAGATCTAATTTGTTTTGTTCTACTCATGAAATAATGAAACTGTCTTAAAGAAACAGTCCTTTTTGCTTGAAATTGTATGATCATTGAAGTGGATATGCACGAAATTAATAGTAATAATATTTAGCTTAGAAATTGAATACTGTTTTCCATTGTTAAGAAAAACGATGTATTATCTAAATATATTTTCAAACTCCTTACTTTCTCCTTCTGTAGTAAAAGGAAGCGCGATTGAGTCAAATTTTCTCAAAAAGACAATACATGATACTCTTCATCATTCCCAACAGTTATACAAAGGCAAACTGATACAAAATCGGAAGTAGATGATAATTGGAAAACTCATGTAGACATACTTTGGCAAGGTGAAAAGTTCTCAAACTAGACGATAGATGGCACTGCTACAAACGAAATTACTGTTTTATTATGTTGGCGCACACTTGTTGCAAAAGTAAATACCAAATGTGAATTTGATTAGACAAAAATAGTTTGTTTTATAGGCTGTTTAAATTAAGCGTGTTGTATGTTTTCTATCAAAATGAATAAACTTGAATACCGTTCCGTCATAAAATTCTTCGTTTTGGAAGGTTTACTGCCAACAGAAATTCAGCTAAAGTTGGTGAAAGTGTAAAAGGAGTAAAGGAGTCTGCACCTTAGTTATCAACAATAAAAAAAAAAAAAAATGGGCAGCTGAGTTTTAAACGGAGCCATACATCAATTGAAGATAATCAACGTGAAGGATGGCCATGAACTGCAACTACCGAAGAAAATACCAAGAATATACACAATATGGTTCTAGATAATCGACGATTAAAGGTGTATGAAATAATCTAAGGCTGTAGGCATTTCAAAAGAAAGGGTACGGCATATTTTACACGAAGAATTCAATATGAGAAAGCTTTGTGCAAGATGGGTGCCACATTTGTTAAATGCTGATCACAAACAAATGAGTAATCGCAATGTTTGTGCCGTTTTAAAAAGATTACAACCGATTTTCTGCGCCGATTATTTACGATGGATGCATCGTGGATTCACCACTTTATACCTGAGTCAAAACAACAGACCTAACAGAAGAAAGCAAAGACAATTGCATCGACTGGAAAGGCTATGGCTAGTGTTTTTTGGGATTCCAAAGGGGTTCTTTTAATTGACTACCTACCAATTAATGGTCAAACAATTAATGGGGAATACTACGCACATCTTTTTGACGAGCTAGATGAAAAAATTAGACAGAAAAGGCCTGGTTTGCAAAAGAAAATAATCCTCTTTTATCAGAACAATGCACCCCGCCCACAAAGGCGCTTTGGCAATGGGGAAACTGAGGGATTTGAAGTATGAATTGTTGGACATCCTCCCTATTCGCCAGATTAGGCTCCCTCTTAATTATAACTTCTCCGCCAATAAGATTATACGAACCCTATGTAATATGAAATTTAACGCCGCCACAAATTTCGCAGAACATATTACAAATAAAAACTGATTGGTTAATAACAGTAGTTTACATTATAGTAGGCACCCACCAAAGGGTAACTTTTTTCTCCTGCCTAGGTTACTGAGTTTACCTAGCCATTCCCAGACCATTTTAGAGCTGATAACTGATGTACTCAATGCTTTAATGGCTGCTTGACTATCGGAAATGATTACAATCTCTTTGATTCCTATATCCCCTATCGAGGTTAAGTAGCGTATATCTCCGCCTGGAGGATGCTGGGAAACTTACCGTTGGGTTCCGCGAGTTTGATCCTTGGACCAACTATCCCACCCCAGTCCGCTCGAGGGTCTAAAAAAAAACTCCTGCAATTGGTTACATACCGATAAAAAGATAACCTCCTCCCTAAGAAAAATAATAACTAATTCAAACACATAATATGATTTACGAAAATGATAAATTAAGGTAACTGGTTCGACTGTTTCCGTAAACGTTCGGCACTCATTCGGGATTGAAAAATTCCATTCCATAAAATGTTCCATAATTTTAATAATGTACGCTCATCCCACGCCAATCTACCCCCATCAAACAGTGTGACAGACGTTATACACTTTTTATCAAATCACCCACCAATAAAACATTTTCAATGTTAAAAGATATGAGTAGGTAATTTATATGGGTCGACAGTGTATGAAATTTAAAGAAAATCGTTGGAGACGTTTCAGGAAGAGTATAAACAAAAAAAAAACATTCCAGTATCAATTTGGCCCAATATAAGGAAAGCTTCATAAAAATACCGAAATAAATAAACAGCAAATAAGAATAAATCGTTATAAAAGAAATATTGTTCTGAGAAATTGTAAATGAAACCATGAACTTTCATTCAATACGTATTTAATGATTTCCAGCCAGAAACAACTTTGAGGTAAATCATTTTCCTAGAAAATTTACCTTGACTAAATCCTCGGAAACAGAAATCAATATGTGATTAAAATAGTAACAAATGAAGAACAAATTAGAAAAGATAAAAAAAAATATATGACTGGGTGATCAAGTAATAACAAATAATAATAAATTCCGGAAATGGAATTTTTAATTTCCTCGGATTTATGAGTTTCCTGTTATTATTATAAAACGATTATTATCTGTTGAATAGTCAGTTCATTAATTCCAACATGTAATTACTTCAAAAGAAATAAAATTCTATATTAAAACTATATATAGCAAGCAAGGAATCTCTTAGTTGATAAAGTACTTCCGGAATTTATTAATAATTAAAATCAAACAAGAAATTAAGTAACTCATTTGTAACTAGTGAGTTTTATTTTTTTTTTTTTTTTTAAAAAAGAATGCATTTTTTTTTAAATTTGATTTTTTTAAACCGTTCCAAATGTTTGGGACCAATTTTGATTGTCGGTGGACAAAAATAGTTGGCCGCTAATGATGGAAATTGATCATCTATCATATTTTCCTAAGTTATTAGTCATAATTCAGGTTGAGACATTTTGCTATGATTTTTTACTAAACTATTGGTTTTTATTCATAATTCTGAGTTTTTTAAGTATATACTTCATTTTTTATATTATCTGTTATTTCATATTATTTTTATGACCTAGTGATATAAATGAAAGCAATCCAGAATTGATATCAATAAGTGAAAACAAAGTGCGAAATATTACACAAAAAAAACAACAAAACAAAACAAAAAAAACAGACAAAAACTTTTCTGTTATCGTATGCCTTCCATTATAGACCGAATGCTGATTTGTGTTACAGAAAAGTGAGGTTTACATTACATATTGGGGAAATTGAATACAACTGATTGTGTTGATAGGAAACAATTAATTAATTGAAAGCAATAGGTAAGTGATTTTTTTTTTTTTAATTTAACAATTAAAAAAAGGATATTAATGAAATATATTTGTGTAGCCATGTAGCCGAGTCAGGACTCTCGCCTTGACTTTGTCTCTATTAGAAAGCTCTCAGAGGGGGTAATCTAAGAAGGATATGTAAATTCCAATATACTGTTGCTCTAGTCATTATATCAGCTGTGTTTATATTTTCATATGTATAATTATTAAGTGAATATTATTTAAATTGTTGTGTGTATTTTACTTGGTTAATAATGCGTAATTTAATTATTCTTTTCAAGTATGTTTTATTTATATTTTGTTTTTTATCAAATTTATCCAGAATGAACTTCCTTTCCACCTCAAGTAAATTCAGTTCATTCATTTTTAGTTGTGTTTCTAATTCCTTGATTTTCTTAATTAAAAAATTTTCTTCTTCTGAGTTGTTAAAATTAGCGAAGGCATCTAATAAGTTGGATTCTTCTAATGGAAAGCCCTTGTAACACAAATTATCATCTTCATCGAAGTATTCTTCCCTTAAATCTTCATCTATTTTCACCCCCAACTTTCCGGAATCCGTTAATTGGTTTTATTGCAAAAATCGCTCTTTTAATAGTTGATTTACCATATAATACCTTATGATGTTCCAAATTTTAGTACTCCACTGGTAAGGCACACCATAATTGTTTATCTTCAGATAGACCAGCCAGCTCATAATCATTTTCGCTTCTTTTAATAATATGTACAAACAATTTTGGATTCTGCAATTTTATCACTCTTCTTACCCATCCTTTTTTTGAATTAATAAAATGTAATTTAATTTATAAGTTGGTTTTGACAAAAGATTTTATTATTCTGAAAAGAATTACAAAAGAACAAAGATATAAGTAAATATCAAAATATAAGTAAAATAACCTGAAATGAATAATTAAATTACACGTTATTAACCTAAATAAAATACACACAACAATTTAAATAATATTTACTTAGTAATTATACATATGAAAATATAAACACAGCTGATATAATCACTAGAGCAAGTATATTGGAATTTACAGATATATCTAGGCAGTGGAAGGAGAAGTTAAAGAAAATATGGGTCTAGCTGGGTAGCTGCCTGCTTAAAAAGGATGCCTGATCACCAATTCACTCCAATGCAAACACCATTCGAACGATCATCAACGTTCAACGACCATCATACTCACATCGTCACTCTGCCAGTCAGTCTGTCATTCTCTTCTCACACCACCACACTCTTATTTTAATTATACGGTGTAAATGCCTTGCAGTGCTTATATTGTTGTATAATAAAAACAGTATCGAGTTTATCTCAACCTAATTTTTTTTCTTCTATCAATCCCTCCAAAATAAATAAAGTGAAAGCAGCAATTATTTCCATTTTCAGGCATTTTGATTATGGACGAATATAGCTGAGCATTTGTCTGTAATGCTGATGAAATATTTAAGGGTAATTACTTTACTTTGGAATTAAAAAGGTTTTAAAAAGTTAAATAAAAATGCGGGTTAACTAAAAGTAAACAAGGCTTTATGATACATA
>JAAEAF010007503.1:0-29198 GCA_011037195.1 Triatoma infestans | reverse complement strand
GTTTGAGAAAAATCGGAAAACCGGAAGTGCTTTTGTTTTAACACTTTACTAAATATGATTTTATCACTTTTTCGCGATTTTCTCAAAAATGGCCCCAACGATTTTCTTGAAATTACACATATAAACTAAACATTCAAAGGTCTACAACTTTTATGTAAAACATTTCTCTGGGAAAATTCATTTAAGGGCACTTTTAGGAGAGGTGTAGGGTTGCACAGCTTCCTCTAAAGTGGTATCATACTTGATTATACAACTCTATCATCCAAATCAAATTAATTAGAAATAAATAATTGGCCAAAATTCCGGGTGTGAAGAAAATCAGTAAACCGGAAGTGCGCTTTTACTGAATAGTTTTTTCAGTTTTCGACAAATTTCATTAAATTTGGTATACAAACTATAAAATTTGTCAATTATAATTTTGATAACTGGAGTAAGAGAAAGTTGTGTGAGTGTTTCACACCAGATTTTTTTTACTTTCTCTTTCTTTCGACTGAATTCAAGAATTTAGATAAAGAGTGAGAGATAGGAAACAAATATATTTGCAATATAACAATATCTTATTTTAAGGAAGACATGTTTAGACAGTTAATGTGGAAAATGATTAACATATTAGGGTGTTGAAGTTCAAGTTGACCAGGGTCCGGCGAAACACAACTTTTTGTTTTGGGAATGTTGGTTAATGTAGTGGAAAAATTGAAATAATTTTTGAAAAATATTTTAGTGAATTTTAACTTAAAATAATGTATATTAGTGAGGTGAAATGAAATTAGAACTGTTTGGGTAAAAATCCTAGGTACAAGACACCGTTACAAGACAGGTCGGATAACTTAGCCACTCTTTTTTTTTTAACCCCTTCTAGAAATCATACATAAAGGGCAGGAATTTAACTACCACGAAGGGCATTCTTTCACTAGTCGTCTTACTGCATTCAACAAGTATCTGTTCTAAAGAGAACATCAGTGCCAGTTATAAGTGTGAACATTTGAGTTTAAATCAATCTAGCTAAATATTTGATTCTATACATTTATAAGCTTATTATTTCGAATCCTTTTAAAGTATTTAAATTCATTTGGAGATAATATATTTGTTTTAAACCAGTGGTGACTTCTTACTTATTTCTAAATATTTCTCGCTTCTCTTAAACATATTCACACACAAGCCGCTTTCAACAACGCTCACGCTACAATATACATACATACAACAAATCACCCAACAACCCTACGTTATGTTATAGATATTTTCCAACGAAAACCATATCAACTCCCATTTCGGTCCTTAAAAACACGATGGGTCTTACTTTTCTTTTTTTAGTCTTTTATTCACAAACGTATACCAAAATATTTCGCTACAAACATTTTTTCCTTTGAGGGGACCTGAAAACATGTATTTCTGAGTGAAAACTCATTTTAAAAATTTGACAAGATCGCAGTACTGCCTCTTTTAACAAGTAAATATTTGGCTCACACAAAATAAGGTTTCTTGAATTATTGCGTTAAAAGATGAATAAGAAAATTCAAACTTTATCTGACATAAACTCTCCATTAGAATTTTACGGGCCAAATTCTCATCATGAAATAATTGCATTTGGAGGATTAAAGGCTTCAAAAGTGACAATAAAAACGGCATTTGAGACATTTCTAAAAGATTCTTTGAGATAGTGTGCTGATATGGAACTATATTCTATCTCTTGTTACTATCCATATTAATTGCTTTTTTGATGGCCATATATTTGATGCATTACATCTTCGAATAAATGGTCATCTTCTAGCTGATTATCACTGGGATTAAAATCCTTATGGCAGTCACACAGATAAAGTCTCTTCAAATAATTCACCTTTAAGGTTTAATTCACTTGCATGGTTAAGTTCTTAAATACATAGACCAGTCCAAAAAGTTAGTCACAACGCGTCTTGAAGAGCCATATTATGGTATCAGACATAACAAGCGGAAATGTCTGCACTTGTGGAACATTCGTCTACATGTGCAATAAATTTTTACGTCACCAAAGTCTTTGCTTAAGTAAACAAGTATTACGAACGCTATAAGAGAGGCAGTAGAAATTAAGAAAAAGAAAACTGTTCAAATAGAAATGATGGACTCCGAATATGGCAACCTGCTCAGGGAAAGGAGAGAAAAAGAAAAGGAAATAATGATAATGGTTGTCCGGGTCAAAAAAAAGGCTAGAACTTTAGAGTAGGACAATGGGAAGGAAGACTAGACTTCGTCACCCGCCAGCCAGCTATATGCTTGGAAAGGGAAACTTAAGTCCCGCCTATTACCTACAGCCATTTACGTAAAAGATGGTGGAGGAAGAAGACGCCCATCTTTGTACTACGTAGCTTGTTTCTTACCAAGTTGGTTTGGCATTCAAGGCAACACTGCCATGAAGAAGCCTATTGCAATATCGGCGTAACGTCGGTTTATAACAAACCACTGATGCGATCTCAACCTGAAATATAAGTGTTTTCTAATTTCTTAAAAAATTTACTGCATTAATATATATGTAGTGGAAGAAGAAATGCAAAAATAAATAGTTTTGAAAAATATTTTAAATGAAATAATTTTGGCAAAAATAATATATTTTAGAGTCAGGTACTATAATTTAAGGTCACTGCTATTAGGGAAACAAAGGCACTAGAATCCATTAAATTAATACTTGTCCAACTGTTTTGTAAGAGAAAGCATTCTTCCGAACAGTCTGCATTCTGCTTTTAAAGCCAGAACACTTACTTCAGGAATCGCTCTCTTCAAATCAGTGCCAGATATAAGTTAAAACATAAGAGCTTTGCAATTAATCTAGATAAATGCTTAATTTCATAAACATAATAGTTGTGATATTGTAAAATATTTAAATATCTTTAAAGATAATATATTTAATTTAATCTAACAGTGTTTTCATAATTATTTCTTATTACTTCTCACTTAAACATATATACTCACAAACCCTTTTACAAAACCGTTCACGCCACAAGCTACCAGCACACAAACACCAAAAACATTTCATGTGTTTAGAATAATTTAGTATACATCTCTATGTATAATTGATTGAATATTACAAGACATGTATTTCTAATCCTTTCAAAAAATCTTAATATTGTAACTTGTAAATCTTCTGTATTATGACAGAATTGATTTTACTGTACGATCTAGAATATGTTGTAAAGAAAAATCTTTACAATCGGGCTTAAAAACTTGTTAATTATGTAAACTCAAATAATCTTGGGTGCAGCCATCAAGTTCGAAAAAATGAGACACTAATCAGCAATTTGTTTTTCAACGGTAGTGAGTTATTTATCACTAGGTAATTATTTAAATTTTCCTTAGAAAATGTTATGGTTACAATTTTCTTTTATATTAATGACAACAACATAAGTTTCTACTTTTAGAACAATAAATTTTTGTGATATATTTTAACAGTGATATATGATTTCCCACGGGAATGTCGGCTACTCAAGTAAAGTTGTTGGTGTTCAATAAAAAAAGTAAAGTAAAAAAGAATAGTTTGAGTGCTGTTTGTTTGATAAAATGTGTATTTCCCTGAAGAATATAGACCACTTGTATAACATAAAGGATCATGCTCGCTACCATTAACACACAGCAGCTATTCCCAATTGTCTACTCAGATATATTGTAGACATTGTTCAGGGAAACTAGCTTCATTAATTATTTTTTGTTTTCAGCTTTAATCTCTTATATAGTTTAAATAGGAGGAACCTTATCTCTGTTCAAATTATTCAATAGCTCCCATTCATGATAGTATTCAGTGAGAATACATTATTTAAATAAAACACTTCTAAGTCTACTCTAATCTTTACCAAATCCAAGGTTTTCTACTTCAATATAATGCTTTCCAAATCAATTACAACATTTTCAGTTTCAATTGGTGTCCTAGAACAACAATTTGGAAATCTAATATATAGTTCGTTTCAACAAGAATGCAACATCTCCTAACTTGAAGACAAAAAAGTAATTCACAAATTTTTCTAATTTGATCCGAAATATTCAAATTTGTCATCGATTTTTTTTTTATAAGTACTTTGTGACATGGCGGATCCCAGAACTAACTTTCTTAATTAAAATGGAACCTAGTATTTTTTACTAATTCATGTATTAGATGATTTTTCATTTACCAATGAATCCAAGATGATTGGATTAATATTACGCGTGTTACTGGTTTCATGAAGAAAGTGATTACATCTGGTATTTTATCCTTCGTAGCATGCATATTCATTTGGTTTCTGACCGGGTTTCGGATTTTAATCCATCGTCAGAGCAAATGCACCAAGTTCGTGTAGAAGTTCACTGCAACGTAATCTTTCTGTTACACTCACACTTGTTGGTTTGTTGATTGTATATATGTGGGGAGGTTATAAGGTTACGTTACAATGTGTGTGTGTGTTTAATGACAACATGGAATTATTATAAGTTATGATTAGACGTTTTTTTTTTTTTTTTTTTTTTTTTTTTTTTTTTTTTTTTTTTTATATATTGTCTGTGGGGAGGGACCAAGCCCCTATGCTATCCAAAGCCCTTCAGGGCCCATATAGCTACCCCAAAGTTCGGAGCCTTTTCAGTGCACTGCCGGCCTCCGGACAGTGTTCTCTCGTTACAGACAACACTGTCCATCACCGGACAGTGAGCTGTAAGAGCTCCTAGGAAGAAAAAAATCTAAGGGCAGCAGCTGGACTCGAACCCGGGACCGCCGCATTGCTAGTCCAGCGCGCTATCACTGAGCTAATCCCTTCCCTATGATTAGACGTTAGAAAATAGTGTATAATAAAAAACATGTTTTGAAGAATACTTTATAACTAAATTTTAATAGTGTTGTTAAGTATGCTCAGTGTTTTATCAAGTCATTTTAAAATTTAACACTATTGTTTAAAAAATGACAACAAATAAAAGCAGCCATTAATTTTTCTCACTAGTGTAATAAAGTAACATTATTCAACTGTAACTAGCCCGACATCTAGCTGGAATACGCGAAAACAAGGCCAAAACAAATTACAGATATAGTGGATTTGAGGTTAAAATAACGGAATAGGTTATAAATAAAGGGAGTATTTCACATGAATTAAAATACATCTCAATATTTGCACCTTTTCATATTTGTTTATTTGCACACAAAATAAGAACCAATTTAATACAGTTGTAGAAAAAAATTTAATGTTTTACAAGTGAGTAAAGTATTTTTACACTCTCGGTCAACATCTAAACTTGAGCGTAAAAAAGCATTACTTTACTCTCACTGCTTGATAAATAACTATTATGTCAAAGAAAATGTTCATATAATCACCAATCTCATCGTGTAGTAGTTCTCATTGCTTCTTCTATAGAGCAAAAGTAGCACTGCCAGGGAGCGTTTCTCGTCACTCCGTAAGCTCAAACAAATCGTTCCTCTCTCTTATATCTAATTCTCATGTCTTACCTCTCTAATAAGTATTTCTGCGTCAATCAGAAAACAATACCTTCTTCCCTTTATCCTGTAGAAGCAGGGGTTCCTCAGGGTAGCATTCTTAGGCCAATACTTTTCATTATTTACATTTCCGACCTTCCTACTCGCCCTTACACTACTATTTTCGTCTGCCATTATTTCTCTACATACTGATCCTGTACAATCCACTCGCATCTTGCAACACCCCATATATACTATTTCTTGAACATAGGTTAACCAAATGGAAAATTAAAGTAAATATGTTCAAAAATGCCAAAAATACTCTTCGATGAAACATCTGCCACCTATGTACTTATATTAGTCTGCACTCCCCAGCGCACGAAGAGTGCGATAGGTTGGACTCGACAATAAAAAACGACTGACGTGGAATCCGCATTCAACACTCTAAAGAGAAGAACTTAAAAAAAAGTTACCACTTACTGGCGAGACTACTTGATCAGAATTGTCATTAAACAACAATGTTCTGGTATAAAATAAACTTCTGAAATCTATCCAGACTTAAGGACACGAACTATGGGAGTCACCCAAGCTTTCTAAATATCTACCGCCTTCAATCCTTTTAGTCCAAAATTCTTCGCCTACTAACCATCAAAGCTCTCTACTATGCCTCCATAACGACTCTTGTCTGGAACAAAAAATTTAATTCGTTTCTCTCTGGCCTCTCACAATCCCACCCGACAACTCAAGCGACCTAGACGTGCGATACATTTTCCTCGGCGATGGAGATCAGTATATTAATAATTTGGAGAGGTTCACCAAATTTGGTATAATAATATACCTCTTTTATATACAAATTAATATTGATCTTTACCAAATGCCAACATGCCACATTTATTCTCCAGCCGGGTTCCAGTCCTCCAGTCTTCTTCAGTCACAATTCTCTTCCTGCAACAGATCTGCTGCGCTACCTTGGGCTCTTCATTGACAAAGGACTCACATGGAACCCGCACACAAGATTAAAAGACAAGCACTGACTAAATGAGCCAAACATTTTTACAGACTTATCGGAAGACGATTCAAATTACCTACAGAACTCAAAAGATGATAATATTTCTGTAATCACACCAATTTGGACTTACGGACTTGAATTGTGGGGTTCAGCTAAACCTGTAAACTTACTTACCATTCAAACATACCAATCTAAGCTACTTCGACAGGATAGTTGATGCTTCTTTCTACGCCTCAATCCTTACGCTCCATAATGACCTCAACATCCCTTTCGTTCAGCAACTTGACAAGACATAATATCATATACGTCTTAATACTGTCTCCGTTTGCTCTAATCCCTTTGTACAATCTCTAGCCTCCACCTTTTGAATCACCAGTGGCCCCTAGATTACCTTCGGGACTGATGATTGCCTGGTATCCCTTAGAGAGTGCTACC
Organism: Triatoma infestans; assembly: GCA_011037195.1. Classification (NCBI taxonomy): domain Eukaryota; kingdom Metazoa; phylum Arthropoda; class Insecta; order Hemiptera; family Reduviidae; genus Triatoma; species Triatoma infestans. The sequence continues at coordinate 22,362 of JAAEAF010007503.1, read as the reverse complement.
GCTGGGTAGTTTCGCTCCTCCTATCCTTCATTTCTTTCACCAGCTTATTTACTTATTGTATATATGTAAATACAGATTGTAAATTTCTAAATAAACAAAACAAAAAGATTATTTACCAAAACTTCCCTAACAATCAATTTTCAGAAGATAATGTTTTAAAAAAAATGGAAATTCTTTACAAATGGTATATAGTATCAATATTTACACACAATCATTGGACTAGTTTCGGGAGAAATCCTAAAATCTGAAATCTAATATGAAAAAATAACATTGCCGGTATTGATGATTAGATTTTAGTATTAATTTTTAATTCTTTTTTTATCAATAAATTGTTTTTTTTTTTTTAAAAAAAGAAAAAAAGTATGGCTAACTTCATCTACAGTGCCATTAAACTAACCAAGCAATTAATTAATTGCGTTTTTAAATCTTAAGGAAATAAAGTGATCACTGCTAGAACAAAATGCCAAATTTATTACGTGATTTATTATCAAAGATACCATTCTCTGAAAGCAGTTATTGATTAGAAATAAGTAATATCCAAACAAATTATGTGCACTTTGATTGCCTACTTATTTCTATTTGTAAATTTATAGACAGCTTACTTACTACTTTCAAATAAAGCTCACTCTACAAAATCTATCTATTTCATCTTTCCATTTCCTATGCCGAGTTATATAGTACTTCTCCAATTTCACAACCTTCCTTGACATACGCCTAACCATATTCTTCCTTGCTCCCTTGAGACATATCCCATAAACCGTAGATCCAATGCTCAAGCTTCCAGACTATCGAGTCTGGCTACAAGAAGATAAGTTAATTTCTTCCAGTATTTCTATCCCATCTACTAATATATCTTAGCCTCTGATAAAGTCACTTTTTCATTTTCACTTAGTGTTGTAAGCGGAATATTGCGACGGTTGGAAAATTTTTTAAATTGAAGTATCATCGAAAATACATATTTTGAGGTAACTCAAATATGAAAAAATCTTTTTACCAAATATTGTTGTGTGTGAGTGTGAATTAAATATCTCAAAATAAATAAATAAATACGTGTGGAACATTCACATGACTTTCTCTCTAATAAGAGAAAGTAATAATACATTTCTCTTTATAGCTGCAACGTTTATAATGTTTACATCGTGTGGCAATAAAAAAACGTGGTAGGAATTATGTTTATATAATTGAGCGGCCACATATGGGGCGCCCAGTTTTAAAACCAACAAAGCTCGTGTAAAATTAAATTTAAACTAAGTGACACAGCATCAGAAGTCAATTATTATTTCCTTTTGGCAATGTCGAAGAATTGTAGGTAAAAATAGCTAGACTGCTGCTTGAGGATAATCAACGGTTGGCCTGTCTGGCGGTGACCGGTGCGATATGGACCATGCCAACAGTTGCAATGGAGACATTATTGGGAATCCCACAGCGGTAGAGCGCTTTTAGAGGTGAAAAGTTTGGCAATGAAAGCCTGTTATAGAATTAACCAGGCAGGTTTTTGGCAGGGTAAGCGATATGGTCATTTTACCATTCACCGCGAGATGCTTTTGAAGGTAATTTTTCCTTCTGACAGAATGTTGAAGACTTTTGTCTACGAGCATTCTTATAGAGTTAGGGAAGATTGGTCAAGATTGGGTCCGTCTGGTGTGATACCTGATAATTACCTCCGGTGTTACACGAACGGTTTCAGAATGGATGATAGGTCTGGAGCTGAGGTCTAGTTTGAGACCGGAGATCATTTGGCAGTATCTCTTGGTGAATGGACCACAGTCTTCCAGACTGAGGTTTATGCAATTCTTTGTTGTATCTTGCATGAAAGGGTACGTAACAGTAACTTAAAACGTGTTTGTAACTGCTCGGACAGCCAAGCTACGCTAAAGGCGCGGAGTTCGGTGTTAGAATGTTCTAAAATGCTGGAAGAGCTTTCTTCTCTGAAGGACGTGCTTCTAGTCTGAGTACCGGATCACATGAGAATTTTTGGGAATGAGGAGGTGGATAGGTTTGCCAAATTAGGCGCCTCTCTCCCTTTCATTGGTCCCGAACCTGCTGTTGGGTGTCTTCTGGCACATGTCTGTCACGCTTCCACTTATGGACAGCTTCACAGCATTCCATAAGTGAAGCTGGGTAACAACCCAGTTGGTTGTTGGCAGTCCAAAATGCTCATTCGGGGCCCGGACAGGGCTATTAGTGAGACGTTGCTGTGTCTTTCACGGAACTCTCCCAGGCATCTGGTTTGATCGCTTATTGGACATTGTGGTTTAAGGAGACATCTCTACTAATGAGGCTCATGCCGGATCCATTTTATAGAGCCTGTGAGACAGAGTAGGAAACACCCATCCATCTTATGACAGATTGTCTGGGTTGTGAGGAGGTTAGGTTCAGGGCCTTTGGTCCGGGCAGGATGTCGTGGAAGTGCTTAGGCTGTTTCTCCTTAAGGTAATGGTCCGATTTGTTCGGACTGCGGTGAATCTTAGATGGATTAGCCCGGCTCTGGATATTTGTTCTAGATCCGGTTTGTTGTTGTTTTTGCTCAGGGTAGCTATATGGGCCCAGTGGGGCTTTGCATAGCGTACGGTTTGGTCCCTCCCCACAGACAAATAATAATAATACGTGATAGACCCCATAGCCCCCAAAACCGATTTCTTCATTTTTTTTTTGAGATATTCTGTTAAAGAACAAACATGCACACACTCACTTATTATTTATATATATATAGTCCATTCACTAAAAACATTATTTAAATCAGGGGACCCCCAAAACATGTATTTCTAGTAAAGCCACAATTTCGAAAATCTGGTGCGACCGTAATACTTCCACTTGCTAGGAATAATAAAAAGTAATGCAACGAGAAATGGGAATTAAAATGTTGTATAACATAACCATATTTATCTAATAATGTATGCCAATTTTAAAGGGCAATTTTCAACAATGCGTAAAGCTCATCGTTACTTTTGCACAACTTGATAGCTACAGTTTTAATACGATTTATAAGTATGTACACGTAAATGTTTTTTATGCTTTAATTGAATAAGAAAGTCGTTTTGATGTTTAACTCCAGATTTTCTTTCAGTCACTTGACCAAATAAACGATAGGTAATTTAGCTGCTTCCCTAATGTATCAAAAAACAAAGGGAAATATCCTTATCAGTGTAAAGGATAGATGAATCCTGATTTAAGTGAACAAAGAAAATGATGAAACGGAAAAGAAGAAAAAGAAGAAATTCTAATAAAAAAAAAAAGAACAAAAATAAGAGATAGTAAGAGAGCGATTTAATAAAGAAGGTAAACCATAAAGGTTAAATGTAGTGAATAATAGAACTGTCATAAAGATGGCAGAAGAAAATGTTATTGTTCCCTGCCGTAGTGGGAGGTTATTTGGGTTTTATTTAGTGTACATACAAGATGGGAGCAAATAGTATTGCAGCACGATCTTTTATATCTCATCGCTGAGTTTGTGGGTTTCATTTAAATTATAGAGGTGTAATCAGTTTTTGTACGTGACGTAAACTATAAAATCTGCTGCTAAAGAATTCCCTTCCTTGTTTTTTATTTTATTTTTTAATTCATTCTCCTATCAAATTCTACCTTAATTATATCTATTTAGATTTCATGATATTACTTCAATTTACTGAAATGATAAAAAAAATAAATTGAAAAACAAGGAGAAAATGATGTCGTTTTATTAACAGAGCCTAACGTATTGCATAATCAATTTCTCTTTCACTCCCACTTCTATGATTTTCAACATTTTTTGCGTACTTTAACAGTACCTCGACATGCAATAGGTACTTTCACCGTTCCCTGTCATCCAACTGCTCGGCTACCTTCTACATCAACGCTTTACTTTCCTAATCTGCCTTTAACTTCAGCTTCATTAACATCACCGTTGGGGGGGATAGACGGGGGGGGGCTTTTGCCATCTCCAGCTTGCATATTCAAGGAACTGTTTATGACTAAAAATGTTACTTCATGACAAGCGAAAGAATTCATTGGGAGACGTTAGCAGAAGCTTACGGGCAGACCTGCTAAACCAGGGTCGCGTTGCCTTAAGTATTATAGTGGTCTATGAGCCTACGAGGCCTTGTCAGTAAGTCAGGTTTTGCTTGATTGAGGAAGAGACTCCATGTCCTCCACGATTAAGAGGGTCTGACAAGAGCGAGATTCCTCCAACTTCAGGCGTCTTAAGTATGTGCCCTTGAGCCAGCGGTTAACTTACTTTTACCGGAGGACTTCACACCAAACCCATTTGATTCGTGTTGGGACCGTTTCTCTTTTCACTATTCTATTCGGTAGTATTCAAACATCACCGAGACGGAACATATCGAAATTGCTTCGTCAATTTATACTACGTCCTTCCCACGCTTGCTTCCAACATTTTACTGCTCATTATGGTCTTTTCAGACAATGGAACGAATTCTTGATGCCCAAAATATGCTTCAAGACCAAATACTTCTCTATAATGAAAAACCAGCCATGTGTAAAGCATGGCACCTTCCTTCTTCTGAGCGGTGGTTCATTCTTCTCGCTAGTCCTTGTTCCTAATTCTTTATACCAGGGGATTCATTTCAAGTACAGCCTCGTCCGTACTGTGCATTGTGCTACTATGAACATATACATAGGAAGGTACATTCAATTCTCTACTACGCTAGTTACAAGTTTGACGAAAATGTGTTGACAGGAATTGTGAATTTACAGAATGGGTTAATAAATTTTATAGAATTTTAAATTGGAATGCTAATTGCAGAGATTTAAGCCTATCTATCAATTCTATGATAGATCTGAGCAATCTTCATGAGTTATGCTTAACTTTCAAAATGCCGTTGTTTTGATGGGGGTAGGCACACGTCACTACAATTCAAAGTTTCACATTCAGATGAAACTTACTTTATAAACCAACCTACTTTGATCTCCACCTCCTAATTTATATATATTTATAGTACTGCTAAGGCCATTAAACATGTAGTCAAAACTTAGGGTACAAACACACAGACAGCGTCGCGACGCGATGCGACTATGAGCGAAGCTATAAAATACATGTAAACATATGGCATAAAATACACAGAGTGCGAGGCGAAGCGACGCGTCGCGATCTCGCGACAACCTCTGAAACAAATCAGTTTGATTTTTACAAGCGACTAGAAGAGACAGCAGTGTGTGTACAGTAGCCGAGATGGATGGTGAGTTATTATTAATGAAGTTTTCTCACGAGAACCGAATTGGCAATCAAAACACATACATCATAGGAACAGAGGACTAATAGTTCCTTGTGCCTCATTCTCCCTTAATATGGGATATAAATGGTGGTATTCTCCGTATACTTGCCTCCCCCATCACATACCTCATTTATCCATACCCTTTTAACACCACATTGCAAAGTTTTTAATTTAAATAAAGGTTTAGGGAAGGGATTAGCTAAGGGTTAGCGTACTGGACTCCCACGCGGAGACCCGGGTTCCAGTCCAGCTGTGCTACCCTTAGATTTTTTCTTCCTAGGAGCCTCTACAGCTCACTGTCCGTTGATGGACAGTGTTGTCTGTAACGAGAGAACACTGTCCGGAGGCCGGTAGTGACTGAGAAGGCACCGGGCGCCAATGACCATAGATGTTGCCGCGCCTTAAATACAATTAAAAAAAAAAAAATAAAGGTTTGTTTTGTCGCACAAAAGTAAAGTATTGCGCCATAGTGCAAACTGTCTACTCTTATTGGTTCTAGTTGCAAGTCGCACCGCGCCGCATCGCTCTCTATGTGTTTACATGTCCTGCCTAGCCGCATCGCGTCGCGTCGCTGTCTGTGTGTTTGTACCCTTAGAAGTGTGAAGGAAATTTGTGAAAATAAATTGAATTGTGATAATTATAAAATGCCAATACAAGAAAATCGTGTTTAAATTGTTTTTTACATCATATTTTTAAGATTTTAAAGCCGACTGTAGGTCTTAACTCTAAACTGCCATCTCAGCATTATTGGGATTGAAATGGCGTTGCTATCTCAATGTAGTCAAGTTCAGCTTAAGCGCCCCAGTTCTCTATTCTATATAGAAGTTTCATTCTGATAGTTATCCTATCAGCTTTAATAAAGTTTACATTCAATTCAAAGAGATCTAGTCTAATCTATACAAGCATCCTGATTAAGAGAATAGCTCCTTCGCATTGGACAAGACTTCCAAAGAAGAGCAAGTATAATGTAGGTTTTATAATCGTATATTATATTAAAGGCATCTGATTTTTAGTAAAAAATCCAAAATTGATGCATTTTTCAATTATTATTGATGCTACAAGAGCAAAGTCGTGTGTATTTTTAATAAATATTTTTCCTGTAACATTTCTTTAGAATTTCTCAATAATTTATTTATTTTATCGAATAAAAACGGGTAAGAAATTGTTAATTCCTTTTTTTATCATTAAGTGCTTGAAGTAAGGTTGTTGTATGGCAGCCTACTCTGTTTGTAATTTATCTCGCAAATGTTACCCATGACTGGCACAGGAAATATAATAGAAAGAGTATTCCAGGTGGATCCGACTTGAGCTTGTCATGGCTTAAGATAAAAAGGATATGAAATTTCTTAGATAAAAAGGATAAGGAAGTTAAATTAGCAGTACCAGGATGGTTCATTCGGTGCTGCGGCACAAAACAGTCTTTCAAAAAAAAATAAGAAGAGTATTGTAATGTTTTGGTGTGATGATGTGTATAGGTAGCTTGTGGCGTGAGCGTTTTAGTGAAAAGGGCTTGTAAGTTTGTAATTTTAAAAGAGAACGAAGTATTAGTAATAATCAAGAAATCACCACTGTTAACAATAAATATATTCTGTTAGAATAATAACTACAACTTATTTGATATTATAAACTTATTTAATATATTGTGAAACTGGCACTGATACTAAGAGAGCGATTCTTGAAGTGTTCTCATCTGACTTTGGAAGCAGAAAACTTCTGTATTGTTTGAAAGCAGAAGTGAGACTCTTCTTGTAGGAAGGTAAAGTACAGCCTGTTCGAAGGAATGCTCTCTAACAAAGCAGTTGGCCAAGTCGCATTGTATTAAATTTTGTGCCTTTGTTTCCCTACTAGCAATGACCCCAATTTACACTACCTGACTCTAAAATACACTCTTTTTGAAGGTAAATTCACAGCACTAAGATACATTTAAAATAATAAAATTAGATTTTTGATACCATAAAATATTCTAAATTATTTCTAAAAACTATTATTTTTCTATTTCGTTCTTCCACTACAGTATCTTCTGTCAAGGGCATTTTAGCTTACGTGCCTGAAACCTGGACAATGTACAGGAAGGTATAATGGGATGTGTGAAGGAGAGAGAGAGAGAATGGATTTTAGAGAAATAATATATATGATACTAGGTGTGGCTATTAAATAACGAGACTAACGCTACTACAGAAGAAGTACGTTTAGCGTGAAGCCCTCTCTTTCGAATGCAGTACCTCTCGCTTCTGTAAACAAACCGTATAGCCGTACCTTCTTCGCATTAGAGTTGTTTTTTGTTTCGCCGGAAAAATGGTAAATGTTACAATACAGCAACGAATTGTTGTAAAATTTCACGTGAAACTTGGAAAAAGCGCTACTGAAACTTACAATTTATTGAAACAAGTGTATGGCCATGAATGTTTATCGCTTGCACATGTTTTTGAGTGGTTTAAGCGTGTTCAAGATGGCCGAGAAGACATTGAAGATGATTCACGCACGGGTCGCCCTTCCACGTCAAAAACGGATGACAATATCGAAACAATCGGTAATCTGGTTCGATCTGAACGTCGGTTAAGTATTCGTGCGATTGCTGAAACTGTAGGAATTGACAAAGAATGTGTACGGCAAATTTTACATAACAATTTTAACATGAAAAAGTGTGTGCCAAAATGGTGCCTAAAATTCTCACGTTTGAACAACAAGAAACTCGCAAAAATCTTTTGTATTGGCACTTTAAATGCCATTGAAAATGACCCAGACTTATTGGAAAGGATAATAACATGTGACGAATCGTGGTTTTCCAGTGGGCACTTCACCGAGAGCCAAAAAAGCTCGAATGAGCAAATCCAAATTCAAAGCAATGATGATTGTTTTTTTTGATATTCATGGGATTGTGTATCTTCACTGGGTTCCTGAAGGTCAAACTATTAATCAACATTACTACCTTCACGTTCTTGCTGAACTCCGTGAAAGAATAAGGAAAAAACGACCCGAATTGTGGAAAGACAAGTCATGGGTTCTCCACCAAGACAATGCGCCGGCATATTCCGCATTGTCTGTCAAGAGGTTTCTAGCCAAGTACAGCATCCCAGTGTTAGACCATCCGCCTAATTCGCCGGATCTTGCACCGTGCGACTTCTATCTGTTTCCTAAGGTGAAATCTGCATTAAAAGGAACAAGATATAAGTCTGTTGAAGCTATGAAAGAAAAAGGGCACGCGTCCTGAAGGAGCTGACAGAAGAAGACTTCCAGCACTGTTTCAAATAATGGAAAATTCGCAGGGAGCGTTGTGGGGATAGAGGAGGGGTGTATATTGAAAGGTGATAATAAGTAAATATGTATGTAATCAAAATAAAATGTTTTACAGCGTCAGTCTCGTTATTTAATAGCCACACCTCGTATACTGACCACTGTATATTGAAAAACACATGAACTTCAAGGACAATAAGTTAAATAGAAGTTAGGAGCGAGAGACACTCGTATAAAGAGACAGACTGGCTGAGTGATGTAGAAGATTGCTGACTGGTTGTTAACTGGTCCGTAAACTGTCCTGAACTGTCGCTCTATTTATATGGCTTGAACTGTCCCTTTCTAGTCTGTCCTAAATGGGGAGTAACTAACTTTTTTGATTCATTTTTGTGTTTCTCCGCTCTTCGGATCCTATGAATCTTTAATGATTCGGATCCCATTGCAGAAGGTATGTTCAAAGGGTGAAGATGATTTTCTAGACAAAGAGCGTAAGAACAATTTTAATGGATGGATAAAGGAATTAAGCCGTAAGAGGGGGGATGGATATACAAGAATCCATAATTACAGAAAGGTTAATTAAGAAAAAATTAAGATGGTATGGTCATCTACCAAGTTTGAGCTTCCTTGTGCATTTCCTTTTTGAGATATTCTGTTCATACACACACATACACCCAACATAGATATATATATAGACAATTCGCTAAAAACCATTTTTTTGGACTCAGGGGACCACCGTGAAAACTCTGTTTCGAAAATCTGGCACGATGGCAACATATAATCTGGCACGATGGCTCTTAATTATATTAGTAAGTGTAAGTAAAAACTTATTCATGTTAGAATAATACTAACAGAATTTTATTTTTGATGAAGTAATTATGTTAATTATTCATTAATAACAGTTAGTAAATTTAGCAAACAAAGGGAAAATACCCCACCAAGTAGGAGTAAAATGTAAGACGTCATTATATTGACTTAGTATTATGAGAAAAAATTCTATTCAAAATGTAAATGTATTTAATTTTAGTAAGTGTTGTAGGTGGTACATATTTTCGTTTTTCTCTATATAAGAGACAATCATCATAGGGTGAGGAGAAAGAAACAAGTTAATGGAAACAAAACACATTTCAATTAGCCTGACATTAAATTATAAACCATTTTGTTAAATTAAAATAAATTTCACATCACAGAGATCTAATATTAAACAAAATGTGACTCAATTAACAAACAATAACAATGATTGAATGAAATGGAATTTCTTTTGTTTAAATGGTTTATGATTAAACAATAGATATTGCAATGTGAATTAACTAGGTATGTAGGACTAAGATTAGGCTTTGTGAACAATACAATAATGTTTTATTAGTAGCTAGAACTTTAATCCTAAGTGAATTAATTCAATATAGAATATTCGCCTTTTAATGCCTTTCTTTAAGAACTACCAAGCCAATGCCATATTTGGGGGATGCTACTCACATCTTTATTAAATAGTAAAATAAATTAAAGTAACGTAATTCTTTTTTATTTAATTATTATTATTATTATTTAATATTAATATTTTTATTTCTTTAATGCTTAATTTTGTTGGACTTTCTTGATGAGGATAATTTAAAAAAAACCTTTTTGTAGTTTTCCCTAAAAATTTCGGGACGTATCCCATGTTACAGGTATGGTATCTGAATGTGACTTATGTATAATGGCCTCCTTTGTGTCATCCTAGTGAAAGCGGCAGATTCAAAATTAATGCAACTAAGAAATGCCCAGTATGAATAGAAAAAAATTACGAGAATAATTTTTTTTTTTAGCGTTGAAATGTGATTGGTGATGTTGTGTGTTTGTGTGTTTGTAGCTTGTGTAGCACGAGCGATTTAGTAAAAGGGGCTTGTAAGTATATATATTTAAGAGAGAAGTATTAGATTAGTCAATAGAGCACCACTGTTTTTGAAATAAATATATTCTCTAAGTGAATTTAAATGGTTTACAATATTCACAACTATGTCTTAATAATTCAGATGTTTATCTAGAATAAAGGCAAATCTCTATCACCGGCACTGAGTTTAAGAGAGCGGTTCCTGAAGCAAGTGTTCTGGCTTTTAAAGCAGAATGCAGACTGTCCGAAAGAATGCCTTCTCTTACAAAACAGTTGGCCAAGTGGTATTGTATTAATTTAACGTATTTTTGTGCCTTTGTCTCCCTAATAGCAATGACCTTAAATTACAGTACCTGGCTCTTTTCACTGCACTAAGATATATTTAAAATATTAACAAAATTCTATTTTTCAAACTATAAAATATTCTAAACTATTTTTCAAAATTAATTATTTTCTTTCATTTCTTTCTTCCACTACAGCGTCAATAAAATAATTTTTACGTTTTTATCATCTCAACAATTGCATCTCATGGAATTTGAATAGAGGAGATCATTATCGCCTCCTATCAATTTAGCAAGTTTTAATATGCCATCAATTTCATTTTCTAACAATTCAAACCAGTTTTCTATTTTAACTGATAAACAGAATTTGTGCATTAAACTTCAAATGTTATATATATGTAGTTAACCAGCATTTGAACGTTATTGTAACACGCTCTTCTGGAGTAAAATGTAATCAATTCTCTGGCGACTGGGTTAGTGGGTTTGTACTCGTCTTGTTGTACCTAATTTATGCCTTTAGGATAAATAAGTATTGCGATCGTGACAAGTTTACGAATTTCAATCTTTACCGGAAGTACAAGTTTTGAGATCCACTGAATACGAAAAAATTGTTTTTAGCGATTGGTCTACGTGAGTGTGTGTGTTTTTTTAACAGAATATCTAAAAAATTAAAAAGTCACAGGAAGCTAAAAACTTAGTATTCCGTTTTGGTATTATTGTCGTATCGGACGAACATTTCGGGCGAAATTCATCATCGGGCAAAATTCATCATCTGGAAGAACGATTTTACTGTATGTTTTTTTTTTTTTTTGGCCGTCCACTACGCGGATCATCATCTAAGCTCTCCCGACCAAATTTAAACTCGCTGGTCCACTTGGCAACAGTTGAATATGAAGGAGCAAAGTCCCCCACTGTGTTCTGAAAGTCGGCATGAATTTCCTTTGCTTTCATACCTTTCTTTACAAAGTACTTAATCACTGCTCGAATCTCAGTTTTTTCCATTGTCACAAATCACTACGCGGGAACAACAACAAAGAGTCGTCACTACCACTCTCCTGCAGCAAGAGCACTGACGCGCCACGTGTTCACTCACAAAGGATGTGTGATTATTGCGCGGGAACCTCGTTGCTCTAGCACTGACATCTAGCGGTGATTACGAGAACTTTTCAAACCACCCTCGTATATAAAAAATATTAATATCATCACATATTAAAAATAACAACAAATTCAATTAGTTATCTTGATTTCTGCAAAATAAAATAAATTGTAAATTATTATTTAAAAATATTGAAATATACAACACAATAATTACATATATCAAATAAATTTATAACTACTGATACGAGAGTTGTCAATGCTGAAACAAAAATATTATGTCCATAATTGCAACAACTAAACATATTTTTGTTCTTAAGACTAAGAAAATTCTTACATAGAATATATATACATCAGGTGCAGTATGTAGTGTTTGAGTAGTGTGAGTTTGAGTGAGAATATTTACAAGAGATTCATTGCATTGTGTATTATGTATTGTGAGAATGATACTGATTTCTACTGTTTTATGTTTTACGTCGGGCGCGAAGTACCATAGGAATATTTATTTTGGGATTCTGGCATTTTCCTTATACATGCCTTTTTGATTTTACTGAGTTGTATAATTATTTCAAAAACAGTGGTATTCTCTTAACTATTTCTTATTACTTCTATCACAAACGTACTTACAAGCCCTTTTACAACACCGCTCAAGCCACACATCACCACCATATCATTTCAGTTATCATACTGTCTGACAAACGCATCCTGAAGATGGGCGAACGCCTGAAACTGGTCGATGACCATAAAAAGAAGCAGCCTATCACGGATAATGTCTCTGATGTTTTCCAGCTATCAGGAACCAACCACCACAACAACTATCACTTTTTTTTGGTGTCGTTTTTCTGAAAACTTTTTTTTTTTTTTTTTTTAAGGTATTTCTGAGACGTTAAAATTCAAATGTTTAAAAGCTCTCTACAATTTAATCTTATCCTCTTTTCCTTGGTTGGTAATAGGTATTTGTTTTTTTGTATAACTATATTAATAAGAAGACTAAGAGAAAGTTGTGTGAGTGTTTGTCTCCAGATTTTTTTTTTTTTTCAATTTAATTAAAACGATTCTATGGTTTTCTGAACCCTTATAATGACTTCTTCAAAAAAGAAATATATATATATATAATGTATATATAATAATATAATAATAATAATTTCAAGGGATTCTGGAAAAGTTAAAGTGATAAGTATCGTCAGGGTCCTTAGAGCACTTTCCTGAAATTATAGATTCATCACTTACGTAACGTCAAGGGCAATTAAAACTTTTGTATTTAAAACTTCCATGTCGAAATAAGTCAATTAAAAGTTGCGACCTGAATCTATAGTGAAAGACATGTAAGTGTTTCAAGCATTTTTTATTTTTAATTTCCTACAAATACAAACGTATAACTAAGTATCATCATGTGATGGTTTAAGCTTCTATGTGATAAATGTCACACTGGGATTTTTGAACTCTACAGTAAATAAATAGTTGAAAGAAGAAGTACTAACTCTCATATATCATAGCAATTTATTTAGGTTGAACGAAGTTGGTCCACTTGTTACTATGTCAAGTGTGTGTTGTGTATGTGTTACTCCGGTAAAACAATACAAAATAAACACTATACTCTGCCAGATTTATTTCATTGTTCGTCCAAATTTCCTTACTCACTCATACTGTTGTTCAAAAAACAAAAATCGTGTTCTTATAAAATTTTCGAAATTAAGGGAGATTCTTCTCGACCGTTGCTTGTATGAAGGAAAAGGATCGTGAGTTTCGGTCTTTTTTTGAAAAAAAAAATATACAAAAAACTTAAATTCTTTTATTTACAACTTTTTATTATACATAAGTTTTCAAGTTTTGATATGTTTTAAAGATTATTTAATAGTCTTTTATTTTTTTATTTTTTATGCCTTGCATTGAAAAAAAAAACAATATATTTGTCGAAACGTTGGCAAGAATTTAAGTTTTTTTATTTTTTTCAAAAAAAGACCGAACCTCACGATCCTTTTTCTTCTTTCGAAATGAACGAGAATGCCAATAACCTCGAACAAAGCTATGTAACATTTGATGGTTAACGTCACAGATTCCTTAGAGACGCTAATATACTACAGTTCAGTTTTTAAGATATGGGTCCACAGCCTTGAAGAGAACTAATACAACGATTAAACTGGGTTATATGAGAGATAGATTTATTTCGAGACTAAACTGATATGTCTGGAGGAGGATTTAGCTATAGGGGCTGACAAAGGCTTTAGGGGGGGTATGGCACTGCTTACCAGACTGAAATCATTAGTATTATTTAATGTTCTTATACGATGGAAGAGTGACAGGGAGAAGTTAAAGAGTTGAGGATATTTTCTGTTATAGTCAAACTGCATTTAAGGCTTTGAATAAACCGTGCTAGAGTTCGTAGTTAGTGGGTGAATGTAAAAGAGGCCTCGCTCAGGAGAGCCGGCTGAAGCTCTTCTGAGTATCGGGACATGCGAAATACAGGGCTATGAGAGGGCGGACGAATGGCTAAAGTGGGGTTCCTCAAACAATGAAAGAAAAAAGAATTGGAGAAGGACTGGAGGGGGACATGGAGGTAGGTGCGCCTCCAGGCTAAAAGATTTATAAAAGACAAGCACTTGGAGGGATTTGGAGTGTCTCCTCTCCCGATAGATAATTGAGGCGCTGGTAGATGTACTGAGTGGACATGCTTGGGTACAGACAGTCGTTTACAGAAAAAAAAAAAAAATCTGGTGTGAAACACTCGCATAACTTTCTCTTACTTCAGTTTTCAAAATTGTAATTTACAAACTTTTTAGTTAGTATACAAACTTTAATGAAATTAGTCGGTGTTTTATGGTGAAAATCACAAAAAACTGGAAAAAACTTCAGTAAAAACCACACTTCCGTTTTACTAATTTTTTTTGAAATTCGGAATTTCAACAACACAATTTAATTTTAATTAATATTATTAAAGATGATATTGTATAAATAAACTGAACTAGCACTTTAGCGGGAACCTTACCCCCCCTCCCCAAAACTGCCCTTAAATCAATTTTCCCGAAGAAATCGTTCCCAAATAAAAGTTGTAGCTGCTTGTATGAAAAGTTGAAATAATAAGTTTGAAGAAAATCGTTTGAGCCATTTTTGAGAAAATCGCAAAAAAGTAAATAAAAAAAATTCAGTAATGTGGGACTTCCGGTTGAGGAATTTAAACAGATAACCTCCGGTCGGATCCAATGGTGATATCTAAACGGAAAATCAAGTTTGAACTTTTTTTGATTGTTCGTTTTTGAGCTATGCTGTTCACATACAGCAGGAGACCTCAAAACGGATATTTCCGGTGAAAACTTGATATCAAAAATTTGACACGATTACAATATTTCCTCTTACAAGGAGTAAGAGAAAGTAATATATAATATCTACGTATTATTAGCCCAAAAATGAATATGGCGGCCTATAAATCTTTTGAGAGTTCTTAGTATTAACCTCATTAAGATATAATGATGAGATACATTAAATGTGATACATATGTGAGTAGTAGCGTAAATTAGTAAAATGCATTATCTATTAAATAACACTTTCTTTTCCTGCAGTGAATGCTTCTCCTTTTATTCCTATAAAGGTAAAATTATTGCAGTTAGATCCGCTGAGCTAGAAAGCATCAGAGCTTAATCATAATTTATATTATTATTCAATCATTGTTTGAATTTTTTTTTTTTTTTTTAAATTTCTACGATTTGCGAAGTCTCTGAACTTGATTAAATGGTTTTTAGAAATTAGCATATATATATTTTTATATAAAGATTGCTCGAAAAGGGTATCTGTTGCATACTTGGGTAACCATAGCTTAGTAGGTATTCCAAGACTTCATCATAACAGTACTTAAACTACATATCCTCTATCCTTTACAGGCAAGGACAAACACAATACTCAAACTAGGGTCTCCGTCTCTAGTTAATTGACGTTAAGTCAAGGGAGAAAGAAGGGATTAGCTCAGTGGTAGCGCGTTGTCTGTATCTAGAGAACACTACTCGGAGGCCGGCAGTGTGCTGAGAAGGCTCCGGGGGCACAGTAGATCTTTCAGATCGCTATAACAATCTGAAAATAAAAAAAATCTACATAATAAAGATGTACAACTACAAAATACATTCAAATCTACTTTTTGCAGTATATTCCGGCTACTTTTATGTCATTAATAATTGTACAGGTTTTTAGAGATTCTTATCCTGGAAAACAAAGGTCCTGTACCTAACTTCTGACAGCCCAAACAATCCGTCATGATATGTATGAGAGTTTCCTCCTCCATCTCATAAACCCTACAAAAGGGGTCCGGCATGAGCCCCATTGTATAGAGATATCTCCTTAAGCCCAATGCCCGGTGAAGAAACCAATCAGATTCCTGAGGGAGATCCGTGAAAGATATTGCACCCCCTCATTAAAATAGTAATTCTGATCAATTGATTTCCTTATCAATCGAAAATTTTGCACACATGTAATCATTATTGTTATTATAATATGGGTGTGGGATTGCTTAGGTGCACTTAGGGATATTAGTAGCCATAATAAGGTTTTCCTGGTTTGGGTACCTGGGTTTTCGAGGTAATGAGGCGGCAGATCGTTTGGCCGGAGGGGGTTCCATCGGAACACTTATAGGGCCGGAACCGTTCTGTGGTGTCTCAAGATGCCTCAGGAGTTCATCAATCAGGACATGGATGCACGACCGATCACGAGAATGTTGGGTTAAAACCACAGGCCAGAGGCAGGCGAAAACGTTTATGTATAGCTACTCGCCCAGGCTAACTGCAGAATTACTCCAACTAGGCCGGGTGACTCAATAAGCACATGCACCGCATCGGCGTGGCAACGGATAGCCTGTGTAGGTTTTGTCAGGAAGAAGAGGAAACAGCATGGCAGTGCGAGGGGCTAGTATGGCTGAGGTACCGCATCTTCGGACAAGAAAAGCTGGTGCCTGCAAGCCTCAGCCACGGGCCCCTCTCGGGTCTATTAAGTCTATTAAGGCAGACAGGGCTCGAGAGGGTTCTTTAATTGACCATTTGGGGAGACCTCCCCAGACTCCACAGTTCGATGAAGGGGTGCTACCACAGGAGGGGGGTAGGGTCTCCAACTTAGGGGTGCTACCATAGACGCACGGTGGTCGCGGTGACGCAGGCTGAAGAGCCAATCCCCCAAAGAATCTAATCTAATCTATTATAATATAGATTTAAGAATCGTAAATCACCTTTAAGTGATTAGAGGAAAGCCTAACGTATCTAATCCAAAGAACACCCGCAAAAAGAATTTTCCCGGAAAAACTGTGAAGGCTGCAAATACGTAATTTGTATAAGAAATCGTCGAAGTCATTTTTTGAGAAAATTCGGATAAACTGAAAAATTCTGCACTAAACAGGTACTACCGATTGATCAATTTTAACCATTTTTATAAACTTATTGCCGGATTCTCTAGAGGAGTTTAAAGTAAATATTAAGTTTGAAATTTATGTAATTTTCCGTTCTTGAATTTTTTGCTGATTACAAACAGACATATACCAAATTCTAAAAAAAAAGAACTTTTTCGTAATCGAGGGACTTCAAAATATTATTTCCGGTGAAATCTCAACTTCCGAAATATGACGCAATACTTTTCTCTTAATAGATAGTAAGTGAAAGTAATAAATTTGAATCCTCTCTCATATATTTGCTGTTCAATAAATATTCATCCACAAATCAAGTACTAAAAAAACAATTTTTGATTTGAGGGACATATAAATCATGCCTTTCCTTCCAGAGAAAACTCAACTTCTAAATCTGCTTGGTACAAGTGCAATATTTATTTTTTCAACCATCAATAAGAGAAGGTATTAAAATATAGAAGTACCTACAATAATTCAACATTCACTTTAAAATTTATCACAATAAATATATATTTTAAGGAATTTTTTTGTTGTAATTATATTGTTTTATGAATTTTAGAACTTTATGAAGAATAAAACATAGCAACATAATAAATTTAGGCAATTTAGCATCATTTATTTTTTTGATAAACCTTACGCTAAAAATTTTTCTAAATTACTTTTGATTAATTAATTGTTGAAATGTTTAACAAAATTAAATAGCACGAGAGAAAGCTAAAATTAAAGTTTTATATTCATAAGATGTAAACAACCGATTTAAACATAACCTGTACTCAAGAAATAAAAGGTACCTATTATAGTCAGGCAATAATTAAGTTTCTACTTCTACGTATAATATTTTATAAATATAATAGTAGTGACTTGATAATTTAATAAAGACAGGTTGGCATTACTGATTCGTATCAGGTGAGCAGTGGGTCACACACCTTTAGGGTCAGTCCATTGTAAAAGTTCTATTGCATTTTTGTGATTACAGTTTGTATTTTGGCTTTTATTGGATTTATTTAGTTTTATTTATGATTTCTTTTGTTTTACTTTAGATTTCTATGTTGTCTTAAGAATATTTATGGCTTTCTATGAGTTCATTTTGAAATTCAAATTAAATTAATAAAAATGTTACAAGTTATAGGCTATTCAGTGCCCATGATTTACATTTCTTCCATTTTGATTAGAATATTTTTACTTCATAATTCAAGGTAAGACATTTTTAAACGTATTATTATTTGAATATGTGGATGGGTAACATCTGGTATTT
The DNA here is from genome assembly GCA_011037195.1 of Triatoma infestans. NCBI lineage: Eukaryota > Metazoa > Arthropoda > Insecta > Hemiptera > Reduviidae > Triatoma > Triatoma infestans. The sequence continues at coordinate 4,046 of JAAEAF010007503.1, read as the reverse complement.
TATTATCCGTCGTAGCATGCATATTCATTTGGTTCCTGATCGGTTTCGAATTTTCACCCATCTTCAGAGCAAATTGAACTTTGTGAATTTGCTCTGACGATGGATGAAAATCAGGAACCAAATGTATAGGCATGCTACAACGGATAAAATAGCAAGTATTATTACTTATATTTCATCATTAACAAATCTATTGATACTATATCATGGATATTTAAATTATCAATATTGTATTTTGCATAACCTAAAGCGGCCTCTACACGGTCAATAATATTGACAATACTTTAGCGTATTAACAATAATATTGACCGTGTAAGGTGAAAAAATTGTATTGACGGTCGGTATTGACAAGAGTATTGATGAAATCCGGATTTTCTGATTTTCGTGTATCAATACTGAGAATTGGAGGGGATATTGACAATAATATTGACCGTGTAGGAGAGGTGCCAATATTTCCAACAATACTCAGTTCAGTTGTTTTATACAAATTTGAAACTAACCTCAACAACAGTGATACAATACCTTACAAAGGTACTTTGGAAAGGTTTGAGTGTTAAAATAAAACTTCAATCATACACTTTTTAAAGATGGTGGTAATTTTTTAATCTTATTTTTCTGATTGACATACATTTTATATAGTCAGTTAAATAGTTCCTTCATTACAGTTCAGTTCAAAACACGATCCAGTGGAGGTTGTTGGGAAAGATTTGTGTATTAAAATAAAACTTCAATCATACATTTTAAAGGTGACTGTAATTTTTTCAAAGTCTTGTAGGACGTATATAAAGGTTTCGCAGGTTTCTATTACAGCTTTGCTGATAGTTGTTGGGGACCTTATGACTGAAAACTTCAAGTCTTCAAAATTTCTTCCTATGGCCAAGTACCTCAGGGTTATGGCTAATCTTTCCCTAACACTTATACTTTCTCTCATATTTCTGTCCTGTCTTTTAAAAAATGGTTCAACTATCTGTAACAGTTTGTTAAAGGTAGGTTCATCCATTCGAAAGTAGTTGTTGAAATCTTCAACATCGCAGAGGCTGATTTCCTTCAAAAGTACTAAATGAGAATATTCATCTCTCTTCTTCAACCACTCTTTCATCCAATGTTTGCGTTTCACTTTATGAGTAGTGCCAAACGCCAAAATAATGGCTACGCAAGCTTTTGTGCGATTATTCATTTTTTTAAGGGAAAAAAGCCAACAAAATAACGAGTACAAACACGTAAATACACTCTCCTAGGAGGTAGAATTAGTAAGTAACAGTTATTGAAAAAATCTGGTGTGAAACACTGACACAACTTTCTCTTACTCCAGTTATCAAAATTATAACTGACAAATTTTATAGTTTGTGTACCAAATTTAATGAAATTTGTCGAAAACTGAAAAAACTATTCAGTAAAAGCGCACTTCCGGTTTACTGATTTTCTTCACACCCGGAATTTTGGCCAACTATTTATTTCTAATTAATTTCATTTGGATGATAGAGTTGTATAATCAAGTATGATACCACTTCAGAGGAAGCTGTAACCTTACCCCTCTCTTAAAAGTGCCCTTAATGTATTTTCCCAGAGAAGTGTTTTATATAAAAGTTGTAGATCTTTGAATGTTTAGTTTATATGTGTAGTTTCAAGAAAATCGTCGGGGCCATTTTTGAGAAAATCGCGAAAAAGTGAAAAAATCATATTTAGTAAAGTGTTAAAACAAAAGCACTTCCGGTTTTCCGATTTTTCTCAAACTCGGAATTTCAACAACATATTTAATTCTAATTAACATTATTTGAATGACCGAATTGTGTAATAATCTGAAATAGAACTTTAGAGGGTAACCTAACCCCACCCCTCCCCCAGAAGGGCCCTTAAATCAATTTTCCCAGAGAAATGTTTCAAATAAAAGTTGTAGCTCCTTGTATATGTAGTTGATGTATCAAGTTTAAAGAAAATCCTTGGAGCCATTTTTGAGAAAAACGCAAAAAAGTACAAAAGTCAACTAGTAAAGTGGTACTTCCGGTTGAGGAATTTTGACAGATAACGCACAGTCAGATCGCATGGTGATACCTAAACGGAATATTAAGTTTCAGTTTTCTACGGTTTTTCGTTTTTGAGCTATGCTGTTCACATACACACGCACACACACACACACACACAGAGACCATTTGCTAAAAACCACTTTTTTGGACTCAGGGGACCTCAAAACGGATATTTCCGGTGAAAACTCGATATCGAAAATTTGACACGATTACAATACTTCCTCTTACTAGGAGTAAGAGAAAGTAAAAAGTATTGACAATAATATTGATCGGGTAGAGGCCGCTTAATACATGTTCAATTTCATCAAGTTTGAACATGTTGATTTTTTTCTTTATTCTTTGAATAACATTTGCACTTTATCGGTTTTTCTTTTTATTTTTGACATCACTTTGTAAAATTGAAAATGATTATTTTCTTTTAACATTTCAACATCATATCAATAATTTATTTTAATATTAAGTGTATATATGTATCAATGTTGATATTCATTAAATTATTACATATTAATGTATATGGGAGATACACCAATATAATAAGAAAACAATATTATGAAAGTTAATTTAATGCCTACATTTTTAATAATTTGATTATAGTCGTTGTGATGAATCATGGTGGTGATGAATCATTTCATGAAAGAATAATAATTATTTTATTGATTAATGATATTCTTAAAAAGTTTACCTTAAGATTATAAATAAAATCTTTATTGTGAGATAACGATGTCAGTTATTTTATTTATCGATGTGCATAGCTTATTAACTCATAGTTTCTAACACTTCTTTATTTAATTAACAATTTTATGTAATTTTTTAGCTTGTTTGAATTATTAATTAGCCTTAACTAGAATTATGAAACTAACTATAATATTTTTAAAAATCAACACAATAACAAAGCAATACATTTATTGCTTGTTTTATTAGATTAGGTTAAATTTATAAAAATTTCAACTTACAAGACCATTTGCTATATAGTTTCCGTCAAATACTTTGTAGTGCTTTTTGTTAAGCAATTCAATTTTATTTATGTATTTTTTTTACTTTCTCTTACTCCTAGTAAGAGGAAGTATTGTAATCGTGTCAAATTTTCGATATCGAGTTTTCACCGGAAATATCCGTTTTGAGGTCCCCTGAGTCCAAAAAAGTGGTTTTTTAGCAAATGGTCTGTGTGTATTGAACAGCATAGCTCAAAAACGAAAAACCGTAGAAAACTGAAACTTAATATATCCACTTTAGGATCACGCCATGCACGATCTGGACTGTGCGTTATCTGTCCAAAATTCCCAACCGGAAGTACCACTGATAGTTGACCTTTTTTACTTTTTGACGTTTCGCAAAATGGCTCCAAAGGATTTTGTTTCAACTGATAAATCACCACCTACATGAGTACTATACAACAGGAAGGTTGTCTACAACTTGTATTTCCGACCATGTTTTTTACCAACTGTTAACTCTATGGGCGAGACACAATTTGAAAGGTTAAGGCACTTCTGCGGGGGGACGGTCGGCGGATAGAGGTGGGGTTAGGTTTTCATCTTAACTGCTGTTTCAGTATATTAGACAATTCTGTCATCTAAATAATGTTAATTAGAATTACATATGTTGTTGAAATTCCGAGTTTGAAAAAAAATAGATAACCGGAAGTGCGTTTTTACTGAAATATAATTTTCAGTTTTCTGGTATTTTCTCGAAAATGGCTCCAACGATTTTCTTTAAACCGGTGTTGTTAACTATACATATAAAAGAGCTACAACTTTTATTTGAAACTTTAAGGGGACTTTTAGAGGAGGGGGGTTATGTTTTCTTTAAAATGCTATCACAGTTGATTATACAATTCTGTCATCCAAATTGAAATAACTAGAAATTAATATATGACCCAAATTCCGAGTTTCAAGGAAATTCGTAAACCGGACAGTTTTACTGGATAGTGTTTTCACTTTTCGACGAATTTCATTAAATTTGGGACACTAACTATAAAATTTGTCAATTATAATTTTGAGTATGAGTCAAGAGAAAAGTTGGTGAGTG
>JAAEAF010007502.1:0-44534 GCA_011037195.1 Triatoma infestans | reverse complement strand
GACTGTGAAGCTTGTACAATGTGTTTAATAGTTGGTGGCCCTGAAAAGGGCCGTTGACAATTTTTTTTTAACAACCTGCTTTGGAACTTAATTCTTTTTGGGCGCAGCCTTTGTTGTTGCTGCTGGCTTCTTCGGCTTAGCCGCTTTTTTGGTTTAGGAGCCTCGGTTGTCTTTGCCTGGGGAGGATCAAGCATCTTTCTTCTTCACTAGAGATGCTTTATCTCAGCAGTCGGCTTTTTGTTTTTAACACTTCCTTCCGACCCTCCGAGTCTGTTAGGCTGCGCTCTATTGCCAAGCTCATAAGCGATGGGCCGGACCATAACGTAGACATGGCCTCAATATGCCTTTTGTGAACAACTAATAACATGGGGCGAGTGTTCATTTCACAAAATTTTTAATTTTTTTAACATTATTTATAAAAAGTTAAGAACTTTTCAAATGCATAGACGTTTTACCCATAATTCCAACTTTATTAACTATATGTTTATTACGGAAAATAAGAATAAGGTATTACATAATTCGATGTTAAAATGACGAATGGGCTGAACTTAAGGGTCACATGAGTTATTATTTATTAATAACTTCTTAAAATTCCAGAAATATTATTATCTATTTTATTTATGTTATTCTCAATAAACTCTAATACCGAAAGCACTAAAAATTTTCTACTTATGTACTGTTTTACAATATAAAATTTACACTCAAAGATGGCAAGAATATCACTTTGGATTTGTTTGTGAGCTGCACTTCCACATTGCAGGAGGTATTTGAGAAATGAAAAAATACTCTTAATATTTAAATATTAATTCATTTTTAACCATTTTGTTGTCATAATATTTTATGAAAAGGTTTGTATGTTTCTTTAATGCAACTCATCAGTACCCTAGTAATTGCGATTATGTACCGTTTGCATTTACTTGGCAATATAGAGCAGTTTTTTTTCTTAACGATTTCAAAAATTCATTAATACGAGAAGAACATGTGTTGATTATTATAAGATATTCTTTATAAGCTTTGTATTTGCTAAAATTTTGATTCATTTAATATTTCAAATCCTACTAGAAGTTATTTCCACATTAACCTGTCAGTTAAAAAGAATTTTCAAAAGTTATGCGATAAAGTTGGACTGGCCACTTTTTTTTCTTAATATCTTTGTCAATTTTATGGCACAAACGATGAAATTTGGTGAATCGCCGGCACAAACGCAGCACTAACGATTGGCAAAGAGAAAAGTTTAAAAAAGTGAATAGAAATTGGTGGCCAGTCTAACTTGACGCCTCAATAACTTTGTCAATTTTGCAGCACAAACGCTGAAATTTGGTGGATCGCTGGCACAAATGAATCACTTAAGAATAGCGAAGAAAAAATTCCAGAATTTTGATTAGAAATCGAGGGACAGTACATTTTAGTTGCTGGCCCTGATAAGGGCCGTTGGCGGTCAGTGGAGCACGCGCACATTCAAATGTTACTCGCAGCCATGGCCTTTGGTTTTCAAGTACGACGAACAGTTTTTCGTCAATATCTTTGTCAATTTTACGGCACAAACGTTGAAATTTGGTGAATCGCCGGCACAAACGCAGCACTAACGATTGGCAAAGAGAAAAGTTTAAAAAAGTGAATAGAAATTGGTGGCCAGTCTAACTTGACGCCTCAATAACTTTGTCAATTTTGCAGCACAAACGCTGAAATTTGGTGGGTCGCTGGCACAAATGAATCACTTAAGAATAGCGAAGAAAAAATTCCAGAATTTTGATTAGAAATCGAGGGCCAGTACATTTTAGTTGCTGGCCCTGATAAGGGCCGTTGGCGGTCAGTGGAGCACGCGCACATTCAAATGTTACTCGCAGCCATGGCCTTTGGTTTTCAAGTACGACGAACAGTTTTTCGTCAATATCTTTGTCAATTTTACGGCACAAACGTTGAAATTTGGTGAATCGCCGGCACAAATGTAGCACTAACGATTGGTAAAAAGAAAAATTGAAAAAAGTGAAAATAAAGTTTGTGGCCAGTCTAACTTGACGTCAAGTTGTACTGGCCACTTTTTTTCTTAATATCTTTGTCAATTTTAAGGCACAAACGATGAAATTTGGTGAATCGCCGGCACAAACGCAGCACTAACGATTGGCAAAGAGAAAAGTTTAAAAAAGTGAATAGAAATTTTGTGGCCAGTCTAACTTGACGTCAAGTTGACTGGCCACTTTTTTTTCTTTATATCTTTGTCAATTTTATGGCACAAACGATGAAATTTGGTGAATCGCCGGCACAAACGCAGCACTAACGATTGGCAAAGAGAAAAGTTTAAAAAAGTGAATAGAAATTTTGTGGCCAGTCTAACTTGACGTCAAGTTGGACTGGCCACATTTTTTTCTTTATATCTTTGTCAATTTTATGGCACAAACGATGAAATTTGGTGAATCGCCGGCACAAACGCAGCACTAACGATTGGCAAAGAGAAAAGTTTAAAAAAGTGAATAGAAATTTTGTGGCCAGTCTAACTTGACGTCAAGTTGTACTGGCCACTTTTTTTTCTTATTATCTTTGTCAATTTTAAGGCACAAACGATGAAATTTGGTGAATCGCCGGCACAAACGCAGCACTAACGATTAGCAAAAAGAAAAGTTGAAAAAAGTGAATAGAAATTTTGTGGCCAGTCTAACTTGACGTCAAGTTGGACTGGCCACTTTATTTGTTTAATATCTTTTTCAATTTTACGGCACAAACGATGAAATTTGGTGAATCGCCGGCACAAACGCAGCACTAACGATTGGTAAAAAAAGAATTTTCAAAAGTCAAATAGAAATTGGTGGCCAGTCTAACTTGACGTCAAGTTGGGCTGGCCACATTCTTTCTTTAATAACTCTGCTAATCATACGGCACAAACGCTGAAATTTTGCAGATCGCCGGCACAAACGCGGCACTAACGATGTGCAAAAAATCTTTTTTAAAATTCGATGGTGGCCAGTCCAACTTGACGGACGTGTATTATAGACGGTTCCAAATGCAGTAGGAAAGTGGGATATACTATATATGATCCAAATAACAACTTATACAAATTAGCTTCCTTACCAAAGAATGCATCAGTGTTTTTGGCAGAATTAACAGCTCTCCACCTGGCTCTATAATACATTACAACTTTGCAGCATGCAAGTTTTTTAATACTGAGCGACAGTAAAAGCTCGCTGATAAAAATAGACAATTCATTAGCACCTTCCCCTCCTAATCACATTGTGCTAGAAATACTGGAACTTCTTGATATTCTAATACCAGAAAGAAAGCGTAAGATAATTTTATGTGGATTAGAGGGCACTCTGGCCTAAGACACAACGAAATCGTAGACGGCTTGGCTAAAGAGGCTGCCTATTCAAGAGAAATGATCTGCATTAAACTTCCTCCATAAGTCGCCACACCTTGAATATGTGGCAACTAGAGTACTATTTTAGATAGGGAACCTTCTTACAAGGGGTAAATGCCTATTGTCGGCAAACCTCCATAATTTAAGGGGCTAGCCATAAACATGCAAGTAGCGGCAACAATAATTGGATTAGATACTAATCCTGCAGTTGGCTGTGCTTAGTTATACAAAAAGTATGCAGTGACCATCAATATTGCACAAAAGGGATAGATTTTTTTTTTAAAGAGCTTTACAAATACTTGCAAGCTCCTTTTCAATATGAGAAAATTATATTCTCTAACAATATAGATTGCATGTGAGTAGTATAATGAATTCTTGATCTAAAAACAAATAGATATCATGATATGAAGTCTTGATCTAAATTATACTGCATGTAAACAATATGGAGACATGGAGATTGTAGGTTATCGTGAGATTATACCTCCTGCATCTCCAGGGTTCATGATGAAAACCTATACTAAAAAGAAAAAAAAAAGATCTATTTTGGAATATGTGGAATTGACAAAGAAGAATTTCTTTAAACAAATAAAATTTTGGTTAGCTGGGACCAAAGAAAAAACTTCTTACGTTTAAAAGTTTTTTTTTCTTTGGCCCCAGTCAACCAATACATTTTGTTTGTGTTATTACAACGGGCAAAAGAAACTATTGTTTATATTGATAAGAATTTCTTGCTTTCATTGCTACTATTTTGAACATGGGCACTATGCCATTAAGTAATAAACATGAATATTGGGTCTTCTATTGAAACAAGTTATATTACATTTTATGGACACACATTTACAAAAGGCAGATTCAGTCAGATTTTATGGATGCTCTACATAAACCAAACTCCAAGCACTGAGAAAAGCTTAAAAATACGATTACAAAAAAAGTTAGTCTCTTCTTAGAAATATATAGATGACACATTTTTCACCTATTTTATATCAAATGAACACATTAATACCGCCGTTACTGTGGTGAAAATCAAGGGCAAGATAAGTTTTGTTACTTATAATAAAGCCCGCCGAACAAGCCACTAAATGGGATACAGAATATTATGTGCTTGCTAATGCCTGTACTGGATATATTTTCACTAACCTAAGCCTAAAATTTTCACTAACCTACACCTACTATGGAAGCCTAAAATTTGCTAAGCCTGAATAATTTGTAACCGCCAGAATTCCCTCTAACATTATATAGAAAGTTAATGGATAAAATACCTACAAGCCAATGGTTTCACATGTATGTATACAGACAGATACTACACAAGCATTGAATTTAGCAAAGAAATTGTTGAAAAAGAAATTTTATTTAACCGGCACTATAAAATGTAATAGAAAGGTAAAAAACCAAAATTTATCGCATCTATAAGCATTTATTTTTGTCGTCAAAATTGTTTATTACTTAGCCCTTGGATATGCAAAAATTCTCATGTTTGAAGGTCAAAGCTTACTAACCAAATTGATGTTCACATTCAATGTTTTTTTTTTTAAATCTTTCTATCAAGGAATTTCAAAAAATAGGCGTTTGGTAAGTTCGCTCTGATCGTGATGATTCCCATAATTACTTCTTGAAGTTCAGATGCTTCAAACATTAACCAAATTATAATATTAAATAAAAGTACTTATTATTAGTGACTTTAGTATTTATGGTAAATGTATTGGCTTTTAATGATCTACCATATGTCTATGGCCTTCAGAGCTAATGCCAAAAAAAAAAATTAGACATCGAGATAACACTTCTTTCTATTTTATTGATTTTCCTTCAACTTGTGAAAGATAAAAGAGTAAACATATTTAGTCGATAGTTTATTTATTATTTACGAAGCAATTGCCATTGTAAGAGTAAATTGATGCCTGACTGCATTCGTATAACATTGGTGATGCTCTAAATTTGGTTATTGGAAATAATGAAAGATATATTTTTATTATCGTTTTAGATTTACACCTTATTTTTTGTCAACTTTTACTACTGTTTATTGATTGATCGAAGCCATCAATAATGAATAAAAATAACAATTGATATAAAAATATAATCAGTGTAACTTTAGAATTCTATTAAACTTCTTCTAATTTAACAAAGCTTGTAATAAAGTCTTTTAATTTTCAATCAACAAATCGACCAGAAATCCTGTTTATTATTCTATTCCAATTAATTAACTTTAATCTAAAGATGTCATAAGTATTAACATTATTCAAATACTAACTCGCTTTCAATATATTCAGAGTTCTGAATGTGTAAAATGTGTTTACGTCATCATACATTTCACTCATAGTAACGGTTCACATATGTATTTCTATAAAAAGCATTATCTCCAACTGGATAAAAGAATTTGTGCTTACTATTTTTATTGATTGTTCTTTATTCGTTCAAGGTTCTTATACCAAATTTATCGAAAAGTTTATTGCCATTTGGGTTCACTATTTTCTTCACAATAATTAAATTTCATTTCTTTTTAACAAAAGATTTTTTTTTCTATTTTTAGTTAATTTTAATAATAGAATTAATTTTAACATCACTTAAAAAATTATATAATGTAAGATATAGTTATCATTGTTTGGAATTTATTTATATTTATTTATCTGAACTTTCGACTGGTTTCATTGTTTATATCAATTTTTAAGTTTATTAAAAATTCTGTTTGCAGTTTTAATGATAAAGAAGAATTGATTACTTGATTGATTCATTATTAATCTATTAAGAAGAAGTATTGCGATCGTACCAGATTTTTTGAATAGAAAAAAATGTTTTTAGTGAATGTTCTGTATGTGTGTCTTTCTTCTGTTATTAGAATATCTCAAAAACGAAAAGTCGTAGGAAGCTCAAACTTGGTATTCTGTTTAGGCGCTACCACCATATCAAACACGAAGATTTCAGGCAAAATCCATCAACCGGAAGTGCGACTTTACTGATACTTATTTTTCAGTTTTTGTCAATTTTCTTGAAAACGGCTCCAACGGATTTTCTATAAACTTTGTATATCATGGACACACATTAATTCCTATCATTTTTATTTGAAACGTTTTCCTGGCAAAATTGATTGTTTGGGAGTTCCAGGGGAACAGTAGCGTTTGGTGATTTACTATAAAATACCATTTCAGTAAATATTTGGTTTTACCACCTACATAATATTAATACACATTGGAAGTATTGATAGAATCCAAAATTAGAAGAAATTCGATTAACCGGAATGGCTACTGTATTGAATAGGTTTTTGAGTTTTATGGGAATGTCCTCGAAAACGATTTCCATTAAACTTGGTATGCTAACTTTACAGATTTTGGTTAGTTGTGCGGAATTTGTGACGTTAATTTCAAATTTTATATGTAGTTAGTTTAGTGTTTTTAGAGCGCTCTACTGGTCTATAATATAATCAACACTTCTCTACCTGCCAAGATTAGTAGGTTGGTATTTATCCTCGACCGCTTCTATACTTATATTAGGACAAATACATAAAATTAAGGCTTGAAGAAATTTTGTCATTTTTTTTTTATATAATTTTACTGTTGGAAGTAAGAGAAAGCAGTGTGAGGAGTTTAACACCAGAATTTTCTTATTTTCGCTATTGCTATAAGAATATATATATATATTACAATATATAATATTTCGGGTTTCACAAAATCACTGTAGATAAATCGTTATCAGAAAATTTATTTTAATTATACTGGCAATTAGTAATATTATATTTTAATTTGTAATGACAGTTAAATGTTTTTAATACATTTTCAGATATCTGAAAAAGCATGTTCTTCACCTCTAGCAAAATCCTCAGATTTTTTTGATTCTGAAAGCAAAAACTTTTTCCAAATTCAGAAAAAAAAAATTGTTAAACGTAATTAGTAAGTATTTTCTTTTCATAGAAATTACATTTCTAAAATTAGGTAAAATATAATGTTTTAATCAAATAGTTTAAACCCTTAATAGTTTAATCTTTCCTCTCTTCTCTCTCTCATTTACATCTTCTCTATCTATCATTCTATTTTATTGCATTTATTTTTTTTGGAACTGGTTAATTAACATACACAAATTTCTCTCTTGTTAATGAGAAGTTTAACGGAAGATGTGATTTATTTAAAGGAATGATATAACATTTTTATATAAAAATACACATTAAATTATTATGTTAGTATAATAAATTGATTATAGTTTATACGCTTTTCTCATCATTAAATCGAAATATGCGTCTTGATCAATTGAAGCACTAATGCCAGTATAATAATTAAAAAATTCTTCTTTGGTAACCTAAAACAAAATAAGAATAGCATTAATTTTTATACTGTTAAGTCAGATAGTAATTATGCGTTTGTTTTTTTTTTTTGTTTGTTAATAGAATATAAGATAACCAAACAGAATGACTTCAAAAAACCGTTTTCTTTATTGCCTATACAATTTAAAGTTGTATCAGATTCCTACAATATTGGTTTATCGATTTATTAATTCTTTAGAATGAATAGGGAGGCTGGAGCTCCCTTTTCTAAGTTGGAAAAGAAAAATAAATTTGATATTCTAAAAAGTATATATATAAAAGAAAAAAAGAAAGATTTAAAAAGAAAAAATTAAATTAATATGTTTTATTTTCTCTTATTGTTAATATCATTTCATTTAATTTACTGTCACTTCTATGTTATAATTTCTTCTGTTAATATTTCTTTAATTTAAATTTTTCCTTTTTTTGTTATAAATCTATGCACTTTTCTTAACTACAATACTGTATTTTCTGTAATAAATTCTACAGAACTCCTGAAGGAGGGCACCAATGGTTTCCGAAACCTAGAGCAACAAAGAATTATTTTTCTTTAGAAACTCTTCTGGCCATTGCCATACAAACATCTCATTATAATTTTAAAGCCTGACGATTTGAATACCATTTTAAAATAATATCACTCACAAAAATTTAGCCAGTCAAATTATACCTCAGGACTGAATTCTTTTTTTGGAAAGATAGCGTTGTTGTGTGAACAAGTGGATAACTATTGTATAGATTCAAAGGATTTTTCACTAAATATATTATGTATATATAAAATTATATTTATTTTTGCAGCTTTCCTTGATTTTTGCTGCGCATGAAAATGTATGCTATGCGTAAGCATTCGTTAATTTGTATTAGTAATTGTAATATCTGTTGACAAGCCTTTTGTATGATATTAGTGTAGAATGCACTTAATTAATTAATTAATTATTGTTATCAAATTTGAAATATCAATAATAACATTTACGTCAAATTGTTGGAAACTAATGTTTATATTAGTAAACTAATCAATATAAAAAAGCATTAAATAATGAAATAATTATATCATGAAATCGATAGCGCATTAAGCCAATGCAATTTCACACACGGATCCTTGAATCTTTGAATATATGGAAGTGACAGTTTTCTAATGATTTATAAATAAATTTATTAGATTTGTTTACTGAAATGAAAAGTTCAAAGAGAAAATGACTATGTTTTTACTTCTTTTTGGATTGATAGTTTCAAAGGTAGCTTTGTTGTAATCACACTGTGAATAATTAAACAATGAATCAATCTTTTGTTTTGTTTCTAAAACATAATCATGAAATATCAACATCTTCTTAGAATTTTATTCCGACTAAAAGGTTTCATAATACTTTTATCTCTCCCATTGGCTGAATGGCCATCTAGAGTAGTTTGCTGTTATTGGGGCTCATGTAATAAATGACTTTGTATGAACTAAGATAATATTTAATGTAGGTTTCAAGGAAGCAAAGCTCATTAGTGCTCTTAACTGGTCTTATGCTAAAAACTTTGGTTTGCGATCGCATCAAGTGCGCTAAAATTTCAATATGCTTCTTTAGGGTAGCTGGCTTGAATATTAGAATTTTGAAGTAAATCACCGCCACCTTATTTATGTTAAGGGCAACTAAGCGTTGATTAAAAATTCTATCTGTGAAGAAAATTTTGTCAATTATATTTATGTTAACCGTAAAAGAGAAAGTCGTACAGGATTTTTACTTTCTCTTTCTGCAGGAAAGAGAAAGTATTATCTTTTTTTTTCTGCAAAGGTTAGCTTCTGATTTCAGTTTAATGATTTAAACATTTACAGAAATATCTGTATTTTATTCAGCTAACTTCTAAATAATCGCGCAATAGAGAGAAATATTATATATTATGTTTATAGTGTCGATTAATGATTGATTAAACTGTAGATGTTATTATTGAATTTAGAACGGAAAGCATACAAGCTAAATGTGATTGCCCACGTACATGTTCATCACGCTATTCCGAAATGTAGACAATTTGACCTACAAAATTAACCCCTTTTTAAAATGAAAAACTTTTCATTTCCTATGTTACTTTAATAAATGAATTTTACACATCATAAACCTATATTTATGTTCATAGAAAATTTTAACTTTTTTATGTACAAAATGAAAACTAATAGAGGTACCTTTCCATCGGCGTCACCATTTTCAAAGTTAGCTAAGAACTTGTTCAATATCTGATCTTCACTCTCTTCTCCACTAAGATATTTAGGATGAGATTTTACAGAGTAAACTCCACGCAGATCGTCAACAGTAATAACACCATCCTTAGTTTTATCTAATTTATCAAATGCTTCTTGTATTACCTTCTTTCGGGCTGCAGACATGGGTGGCTATTAAATTTAGAGAACAATTGTATATTACAATGGTTTAATTAATAGGCAATATTCATTTTTAAACAATATATTAATTGTGGTTATAGTACGATTGTCTAGAATTCTATCATTTCCATGCGGTTTGCCTACACTTAGATTTTGCACGAGTAAGTAACTTTAATAGTGAACGAAAATTGTGAATGAATTGTGAATTGAAATAAGAGTTTACAATGCAAAATAATACTTCTACAAAAATGAAAGAATTGTTTATATTTTGTATGCTAAAATTCATTTGATCTTTTCTTCTTAAATATTGTTTGAGTATCCTCTTGGGCCAGTCAGAATCAAGACCCAATAATTAAGTATTTTGATAAGTACTTTTTTAAATATTATTTAAATAATTTCAGTTTTTATTCTTATATTGAACTTCTCCATGAATAATTTATTTTTAAGACTCGTGAATATTATGATCCAATGAACAATTATGAACAATCCAAACATTTAGGTAATGTTCACTAACTATTAATTGAAGAGGAAATAGAGAATTTACAATCAGACTGTGATGATTCTCTCTTTCTACTTTTACTCCGGTATATAAGCAGCGTTTTACTGTTTTAAAATACACTTAATTAATAAAATTAAATCGATATCAGCCCAATTAACACGGAAAGAGAAATAGCAGATGTTCTCTAGATATAGGATTCAAATATAGAAAACAATCTGTATCTGTGTGACAAGATTAGCCGGGTTAATGTTTAGGTTCCTTTCTAATTGAGCAAAGCCAACTACTAACTGCACATACAGTTTTTCTATCGGAATTCTTTAATAAAACTTGAGGAAATAGATCTATTTTTGAAACTAACAGGGACAAAGCTAGTAAGTTCTAAAGTAGGATCCATCCAATCAGGATCATGCTTTCAATTTGGTGGTATTGGAAGAGGGTTGTTTCCTCGAGAGCTTCTGTGGAACGCTACTGTGACCAATAGACAAACTCAATTTAGCCCATGAAACATCTAGAATTGATAAATCGCAAAGATATTTTGTACCTTGGAACGGCACACACATTCGGCAGGTGGCGGCAAAAATGACTGCACCTGAACTGGGATGTTTTTTACATCCTTCAACTTTACCAGACCTTTTTATTTGAGATTACCACTAACTTTCATTCACTTCAAAATTGGTTGAACGGACCATAATACGTTAATAAAAAAGCCATTGACCGTCAGTTTTTTTTTTTTTACATATAAAGATAGGAACTTTTTTAACAAGAAACACGAAGCAGTCTGAAACATGGCAAAATGTTGTAGAACAAAATGACAATATGTTGCAGATAAAATATATATATTGTTTTATGTATAATTTATCTTTTATTTATATATAAAACACATAATTATTAGCCTATACAACTATCTGTTTGCAATAATATTAGACAAAAAGTATTACTAATGTTATATTTTTAGTTTGAACAAGTTCCTCCGTATTCTCCTAGAAACTCTTCCTCCAAAGGCTGGCATGCACGTGGGGAGATTCGGGGAAATAGAGGAATTCGGCTGATTTATTGTTTCCCACTTTACAACTTTATATTGTCAATGGAGATATAGTTTTATTTCGAATTCCCTTAATATATAGTTTGTTATTAAATTTGTCTTCGAAATCAAATAGAAAAATAACGTCCCATGTCTTGATTTTATTTTACATCTAATAATAAATTAATATTTTCTTTCTTATGATATTACACTCGGTTACTGGGGAAAATTCTATTTGATTACTAAAATTCATTAATTTCTTTTCAGCGTTCAAATAGAGTAATTGCAACTTTTTTATTCAAAACCAAAGTCTAAATATTCTAAGAGGAAGATGTTAAACTTCTTCTTGAAAGTAAGCAAGAGTTAAAATTCAATCAACTCAAAGCCCCGAGAATTTTTTCTTTAATTACATTTCAGAAGTCCTGAATTAGAATAGCTTGGTATCTTTATTTCCCAATGCCCATATAAAAGTTCGATTTTTGTTGTTAAATCGATATTTTCATTTATTTTACATTAACCTACTTCTCTTTATTACTTTCAGAAAAACACTGCTAAAAATTTTAATTAAGTACAATAAAGTTATAAGATTATTTAAAACATAGTAAAAATAAATAAATAAAATATTCTGGCGTGAAACAGTTATACTTCCTTCACTTATGCAATTTGTAATAATTCTAGTGCACATATATTATTCAAACCTTTTCTTCAATAAATTTTTGCAGAGCTCCTGAAGAAGGGCACCACCATTGGTACCCGAAACGTAGAGCAACAAATAATTTTTTTTTTCCTTAAAAACTCTTCTGGCTATTGCTGTATGAACATCTCATTATAATTTTAAAGCCTGACGATTTGAAAACCATTTTAAAACATATATATATAGTATTTAGGGCAACTAACTGTGTATTGTGTTAATAAATTTGGTGTTTTACACTACTTTGTTTTTTCAGGACTAGTTAAGGTTGATTGGATCGTATGGTGGCATTAAATTTTACTGAATTTATCGGTAATACATAGGCAATGTATGCTCTAGAGTTTAGACTAGGATTCAAACCCTTAGCAGCTAGCAAAGTGTAACAATATTAGCAAATATAAAATGAAATTGTGCACGACTTTAATTAACTTAAATAGCTTACCCTCACAGCGATTAACATTTCGTCCAAAGAAATACTACCAGAATTGTCTCTATCGAATTGGTCGAAAAGTTCTTTCATAGCATTATCATCCAATTCTAGGCCAGATTCTTGTACACCTTTAGAAAATTCTTCTAAACTAAGAGATTTATTTCCATCGTCATCCATACGGCGGAATACCCTAGATTGAAAGGTTTATACTGAAAAAGGAGAAAACTGCAAATTGTCCCGTATAAAGTTATGCGAAACATTGAAGAAAAAAAAAAGAAACAAGATTTTGCACTTAACGAAATTAATTTCTATATTTACATAGGAATAAAAAAGCTACCAATCTCACCTCCCCAACTCTAATATCCCGGAGGTACCTCTGGCAAGACATAATAAACGAAATTTTTCCACAGGATCAGTTGTTACAACCGCCTGCCTCTTACATTTGTTCATCATTTCTGCTTCCTGCCTTGTTCCAGCTGATTGTGGCCTCATTTTTGGTTTTGTTTCTATAACAGATAAATTAACAAACATTATGATGAACAAGGATGGAGTAGATTGAGGACGAGAAAATTTTTTTTTTCTTCTCCTCAATATTCACTAAATTGTTTCATAACGTTTCACCGAACGACATTACATCATGGAGTAATATCATTTGACATTCATCAGAAGAACAAAAATTATCACATGCATACTACATTATTCTCCAAATCGTCTGGGACTCCCAAAGTCTTCGCCAAGAGTGATGGAAACATGCTGCCACCTTTCGTTTAGTGGGCGGGTCAGAATGGCTAACACAAGCTAGGAGCATTTACGTACTTTAAGAATAAACATCTACAAAGAGCGTCAATCAAAAAAACAATCGCACAACTTATGAAAATATCACGGACCTAAGACCTTCTATGTTCTGTGAATATCAGAAGTGATCTTTTAGTTAGTTGCTTTATATGTGTAATTGTAACTTGAGCATATGCTACTGAAAATTGTGTAGATGCTTCAGATTTCTTTTGAAATAAATTATTTCCTCTATGTATCAATCACTTCCATTTTGTTAATTAATTTTTAATTCTTTAACAATTAACTATAAGATACAAAATTAACCTTAAAAAAATACTCAACACCTGATAAAATAAAATAAAAATAAAAAATCATCCCTTCCTTATGTTTGTAACTTTTTAAGATTCAGAGGAATTGACTTAGAATAAAGTAAGCCTAGAGAAATAAAAAAAAAAATTCATCTTTCTGTATTTGTTTTAATTTTGCGCGATTTAATGGCTCCACGTTTTTAAGAAAGACTTGGTCACTTTTATTTGAAACGCTTCCCCGAAAAACTAATTTCAAGTGTTTCTGAAGAATCATGAGTAAATTTCAAATTTTATGTAGTTTATTACTGTTCGATGTTATTGGCGCTCTCCACTGGAAAAATTTACCTGCCTTGGGTACATGTATCCCTTACTAACTCCGTAGTTATCTTAGGATAAACTAAGGAGTATGTCGAAGTTGAAAGAAAATTTGTCAATTTTATTCTTGTATTAACTGCAATAAGTGAAAGTTGTGTGTGGGTTTCACAACAGATTTTTAGAAAATAATTTATAACGACAGCTGCAGGGCCTGCTGCAAAGCAGGTCTTGTACCTTCTAGTTACGCCACAGTATTGCATCCTAATAACTGACAATGATAAATATAACGATACAGACCATCTACTGTAAACTGAGAGAGCGATCGAATTCCCCTTAATGAACTTTTAAAACAGTATTACTTGAGCACTTATTTGTTGTCAGACGATGTAGTGGTAACTGTTATCATTTGAAAAAATTAAGCATATGTTCTTCAGTGGGTGTTTGATTTCATCACCAATATAAACTATTTCTGACAGAAAATTTATTTTCAATAGAATTGAAATACAATTATTCAGACAATCAAAATAGTGGGTTAAAAAAAGAAACAAAAATTTATGTAGGGGCATAGATGATTATTATACTTAAATAATAATAAATAAATAAATACTTAAATAAGAAATAATTTCCTATAGTGCATTTAATGATGAACGTCCTAGCTATTAAAAAAATAAAAATCGATTTATTGATTTTAGCAAAGTATATCTTGATAAGTTATCGAAAAGCAATCATCACGGTTAAACATTTTGTTATCTATTACAATATTTTGGCAGCCCACATTTTTCATGTAACACGACAGCAAAGCAAAAAAAAATATGCTGCTTTGAGATACTCACACAACTTTCTTTTACTTTATTCTGCGCTAGTAGCATTGAACCTGCCCCTATATAACATTTTGAATTCCATATTTAACACCATAAATTCCGCAAAAGTACCTAAAAACAATTTTTTTCGGAAAAAAGGTTTCACATAAAAGTGGTAAGTTTATATCTGTGCACTTAGCATTTCAAGTTTGAAGGAAATCGTTTTAACCATTTTAGAGAAAATTCCAAAATACCTTCAAATCTATTCTGTAAAGTCGCACATCCGATTTTTTCCAAATTTGAAATACTATCAATGCTTACAATGTATGTTTAAATATTACACGTGTATTAGAATCAATATGTTAATGAAATGGTACATAACTTCAACCCTCCCCGCCAACAAAACTACCTAAAATGAATTTTCACGGAGAAATTTATGTATTTATTTATTTATTCACATATACACGGGCAGCAGCCCTTAACAAAAATTTACTGTTAACACATATAATGTAACACCAATAAACAATTTAATTATAACAATAAAATATTGCATTGTATTGTATTATAATTTAATATAATATAAAATATTGCATTTCGACTAATTGGACTAGAAACACATACATACTGACTTGAAAAATACTATAAGCAAATACATATTAACAAAAATATAAATTGCAAATATATACATAATAAAATCAATATGTTATAGAAAAGTGTATAAAAATTCGCATTTAAACTATGAGCTGAAAACAGATAACTTACATATTACAATATTTACTTTTAGAAGAAAAAATGGTTAATTAATTGTAAGATTTCTGATTTTAATAAGTTTTTGAATTGTCTTATATTCAGCAAGAGAGTGTCAAAGTCATCCGAAAATCTATTGAAATTTCGCATAATGCGGTTAATTGGACTATTGTAGAGGTTTAAATTTTTTGCAAACGCTATTTCAAAAATATTGGATTTCCTGGAGTTAAAAGTTGGAACTTTAAGATTTATGTAACTAAGGAGTTGTGGATTGTCAATGTAATTATTTATGAGTTTATACAAGAATATTATATCAGAATTAACTCTACTCTGCTCAAGAGATTGGATATTAAAGGTTTCCATGATGTTCTGACATGGTATGTCACTGTAATCATAACCCAATCTAACCCCTAGTGTTTTTAAAAATTTATGTTGTACTTTTTCAATTCTATTGATACCAGTATTAAAATAGGGAGACCATATAATGGAATTAAATTCTAGAATGGATCTAACTAAAGAAAAATAGAGGACTATGAAAGGTGTGACATTTTTGAAAAATCTAGTATTTCTTATTACAAATCCTAGCATTTTGTTTGCTTTATTGCATATATAGTCTATGTGAATTCCAAACGATAAATCAGATGCCATAATTATTCCTAAGTCGCGTATCGAATTGGGCCTCTCTAGAACAATACCATTAAGACTATAGTCATTTATTAGGGTTGTATTTATTCTGGTAAAAGACATGACTTGATATTTATCAACATCTAGGACCATACCATTAAACTTACACCACTCAGATAAATTTGTAATAGCATCCTATAAATGCAATGTATCCTCTATGTTTTTTATTTTATTGTAAATTTTTAAATCATCTACGAACAACAGGAACTTACATGAATCAATAATTGCCTCTTTATTGTTAATATATAAACAAGAATGGGCCAAGATGAGAACCTTGAGGCACGCCTGATATATTTTCTATAGAGTGAAATAATGTTGAGCCAATGTTCACTAACTATCTCCTACCTACTAAGTAAGACTGGAACCAATAAATTAACGACCCTGTAATACCATATGATGCTAGTTTGGACACCAATATTTCATGGCTTAATTTATCAAAGGCTTTACTAAAATCAGTGTATATGGCATCAACTTGTAAACCTTCTTCAAAGGACTCTAATTGCTAAAATATCATGAGATTGGTAATAGTTGATTTATTTTTTGTGAAGCCGTGTTGTTCAGGAATTATAATACGTGCAAATAAAGGTGATACTTTGGCTAATACAATTGATTCAAAAATTTTTGCAATGGAAGACTGTATTGCGATGGGCCTATAATTTCGGACATCTGATTTATCGCCCGACTTGTGGATGGGAATTATATAGCTTGTTTTAAGGCAATCAGGAAAAACGCCTAATGAAATGGACAAGTTTAGGAGGATTGTAAGGGGACTGACAATCTGACAACTAATACTTTTCAATATGCAGGGGGGTATACAGTCAGGTCCAGGACCCTTATTTACATCTAGAGATAATAATGCACCAAGGACATCTTCTTCACTAATGAGAAATGACCTAGGTTAATATTACTCACGAAATTAAACTGAGGAGGTCTTAGGTCATGACTAACATACACTTGAGAGAAATAATCAGCAAACAAATTAGCTATACTATCTGGGTTACTGGCGATTGCACTATCAAGGAATAATTCCGATGGTAAGGAATTGTGTTTTTTAATACTATTTAAGTAACTCCAAAAATATTTGCAATTAACATTTATATTATTTTGAATGAACTCTAAATAATTTGAGAAACAATATTTGGTTAGTTTTTTGCAAAGCTTTCTTTGAGTTGAAAACAAAATAAAATCACTTTCTAAATTTGAAATCTTGTATAATTTATGCAAAAGTTTCTTTTTTTGCAAAGCAGATATTAAGTCATTTGTGTACCAGTTTGGGTAGGTTGATTTATTTGGTTTTTTAATTGGTGTAAATTGTATTATTAGAGAATAAATAATTTTAAGAAATGAAGAGAAGGAACCATTTATATCACAAGCATTAATAACTTCTGACCAATTTATGTTATCTAAGAAGGAGCTTATACTCACAATATCACATTTCTTATAATTAAAAATAACTTTATCTTCAGAAAGAATATTAGGAAAAAAACTTACAGTGTCTAATAAAATTTCTAATGCAGGATGGATATCTTCTTTTTTCACAATGGTATCAACTGCTGAAAGAATGGTAACATTTTCGCATGAAGAAAAGACTAAATCTAGGAGGTTGTTATCACAGTTTAAAATAGGAGATACTTGCTTCAGTTCCAAGGACGAGAACGAATCTTGAACACTTTGTGATTTAAAACATGTACATTCGATATTATTAATGCTCACCCAATTTCCTCCAGGCAGGTTGTAATCGCCAGCTACCAGTACATCACTAAATTGTCTATTTCATAATAATATATTCTCGACCGATGAAGTATGGGATGAATAGCAGTCCACTGGAGAACTAGGTGGAATATACACGCCTCCAATCAGTAATTTTGTTCTTCTTAAAGTTATCTTTACAAATAGCTGTTCAATTGTCAAGCAAGTCGTGTGAATCGGTACAGACGGGAATTTTTTGTGAACGGCGGTTAATACACCACCACCACATTTTTTAGCACTAGTCATGGAGTCCCTGACCTTCCTATATATAGAATAATTATTGAAACCAAGATCAGAATCTAGTATGCTTGAGTCCACATTTGTTTCTGTTAATATGAATATATCATAACTATATTTGCAAGAAAGTTCTAAGGTAATATAGTTTTGATCTCAATCTATTAACATTTTGATAATATAGTTTAAGTTGCTGCCCGCTGTAATTTAGTTTTTTGGAAATTGTTTTGTGATTATTTTGGGAACGTTATTATATATTTTATGGTAAGCTTGTCTTCTCCATTCTTCTGTCGTTGATCAATTGTTTCCTTTAAGCTTTTCAGATATTCCCCTTTCTATGATGGTTCGGTCTTTTGAAATATGAACTTTCTCGCTTGTTCCATTATCTCGTTTTATACCACTAAAAATTTGAATAGCATGATATTCAGAAGGAAACATTACCTTAATGGGTCTTCTTTTGTCTGAAATAGGTTTTCCTAGTCTGTACACTTTTATGTTATCGCAGGTGAACTGGGTTTGAAATAATTTTGGTAATTTCATTGTTGTCGTGAGTGATTCTTTCTTCGGATTTGGAAGAGGAACATTCCTCAATATTGTAGATAATTAAGTTTTTTGAGCGTCGAATACGTTCCATAACTTCCAAGCAAATTTCCTCGCGAACCTGAGCTTCACGTTTTAGAGATTCAATTTTATTCTCCTTTAAAATGTTCACTTCATTTTTTAATTCTTTGATTGTTTCAACTAACTCAATTAATGACGAATCCTTTTTAGTGCAATTGTGACAGTGGTATAGAATCTTCTTATTTGGTTTTTTAAATTCTATTTCTTCATTGCGGCTGACATTCCCACAGGTGGCATGGAATGGTAATAAACATCTATCGCATTTTAACTCTTTTGAGGCATTCATTTCGATGTTACAATACAAAGCACTGAGTTATAACGCCCATATTTACTAATTTTGTAATAAATTATAATTGTAAATTAAGGAAAAATTGCAGGACGAAAACAACAACAGATGTTAACAGCAATGTAACCTTTCACAAGTTTTTTCAAATAAAAGATGCCGCTCTTTAAATGTGTAGTTTATAATACTAAATTTAAAGAAAATAGTTGGAGATGGTTTCGAAAAAATCTTCTGAGTAAAGTGGTACTTTCGGTTGAGGAATTTTTATAAAACAACTTCCTGTCAAATCCCTAGAGCGGATACCTAAACGAAATGCCAAGTTTTGAACTTGCTGCGATTTTTTCGCCTTTGAGCTTAGTTATTTAAATACAGACACAGACAAGCACACACATAGAATTTTCCAAAAAAACACTTTTTCATATTCATAGGATCTCAAATCGTGCATTTCCGATGAACGATATCGAAAATTTGACACGATTACAATATTTCCTCCTACTAGCAGCAAGAGAAGTAAAAAGTAAAAACCGAACTCGAAACATTTTGTGTAGATTATAATTTATGTGTATTTTGATCTTGATATTACATAATAATGTTATTCTTACATAAACATTACCAAATGTGACCACATAGTCATGTGTTTATTATGAAAGTAATTTAATTATATGCCTTTTTATAAAATTAAACAAACTGACTACTGGAAGCATTTGGGCATTAAATTAAAACTGTCTGAAAGTTATTACCAGTTTTTTTTACTCCTATTAGCCTGTATTTAATCCCTTTCGATATGTACCGAGCTTCAAGTATCCTAAATTTGCTAGTGTAAAGTTAGATAAATTAAGACATCTTCCTGCAATATGTGTTTTATAGGATTATTTTCGAGAGAACATGTGCTGCCCAGATAATTTTGGAAAGCCTTATTTCTCCTTAAACTTAATATTTTTATTAAATCGATTTTCGATAACATCTCGAACGGCAAATGGAAGGTGTATTACTGAAATCAGCACGGAATTATTAGGTAATAAAGCAAAATTGATGCTAGTGGAAAGTAAGACAGTGAATTAAAACAAAATCATTTACTTAAAATTTTTATATGCCGATTATCTGAACAAATTATATAAAAACTATCATTTGAATTGTAAAGTTCATGTGAAAGCCATGAAACTGATGTCCCAACAAAATTGAAATTAGTTGGAATTTAATATTTAGTAGTATATGTAAATTATTAATAAATAAATTCAGGCAGGATGTATGCGGAAATGTATTATTCTTTTTACCAAGAACTAAATTTTGAATTATTCTTAAATTAAGAGATATTAGATATGTAATGAAATTAAGGAGATGACATGTTGTAGCCATATAGTGAATCGTTCAATATATAATTATGTTTACTGAGCAATAGATTGGCATCAGAAAATATCTATAATTTTGCAGTCATAATGTACAATATTAAAAGAGTTTCGTTTGAGTCATTTTTTTAAAAGAAAAGATAAATTAATTTTTGATAAATTAATAGCATACTTAAACCATCATGAAAATTGGAAACAACATTAGTTAATTACTATAAAAAAACTTGGCATTGTATATATTGAACGTTAATTAATTAAACTTTTATTGTTATTAAGGAATTAAACTTTTAATTTCGAAAGTTTTTGTTTGTTTACCTTAATTACTATAATTCTTTAAGTCAACTTTTATGTTTTTATTTTATTGTAAAGTACAATTTTATTTAAAAAAGTTTAAATTAAAATAATAAAAATCTAGTATAATATGAAATTGTATATGTTTAAATCTAATTTTAAACATTCAAATGCAAAGAACAACCCGACTAGAGGTTTCAATGATCAATGACCAAGTATGTTTATTATGTTTTATTGTAACTTGTTTATTATGTAGAAATTCATTTTATTTCCTGAAATGTAAATAGCTTTCGAATTAAAGACCTATCCATCTTCTATCTAACAATAAAGCAGATTTTGAGATATAGGACTACAAATTCTATTTTGACAATGGATTGCATTAAACAGCCTATAGCTGTAGCCCTCAGGAGCTAATGTCAAAAAAAAAAAGGAAAAAATTTAGGAAGTGTGAAACGAAAAACATTACAACAAATCAAAAATAAATGCAATATAGAGATTAAATTTCATCTCCAATACCAATGTTTGTGGTGAGAAGATAAAATACTTTATTCAAAAAATAATTTACCATGTTTGTGCTGCCCAATTTTGTTGAATTGTTCATATAACTCGGCATACTTAATCAATAACAAAAGTTGACAATAACATAATTAAGAAGTATAACAAATATATAAATCAACAAAATTACATTTATAGGATGGATAGAACAATTCATAAAAAAAGATTGACAGAAGAGTTATTGATTGAAGTAAACATGAATTCTCTTTCCGATTAGCTGTCTAGTTCTGGCTCTTTAATTAGGTTATTTTTTATTTATTAGCTAACTTGGTCTACAATACTCACATCATTTCCTCTAGTATTTGCAATAGTCTTATCGATAAATTTTTTTAAACTTGAACTTTTTTACTTTCTCTTTACTGCTATAACAGTGAATATTACGTTTGTGTAAAATTTTATCAAAATTTAATTTACATGTATGTTTTGAGGTTATCTTGAATTAGAAAAAATGATAGCGGATTGGATTGTTTTTGTTTACGTGTGGTGGTGTTGTGCGTTTTATATGAAAAAAATTCTATAAAATCCAAAAATGTTTTACCGGTTAGTGTATGTTCAGCAAAACTTTAGAAACTTTCAAATGGTAATCTTCTAAACGGAATATCAATTTTCCTGCTTACTACGATTTTACTTTTTCAAAATGTTTTGTTAAAAAACAGCTAATACACACAACCACAAACATGCAGATCATTTGCTAATGCGAAAATTTTGACAAAATTGCAATATTTTCTCATAAAGCAGTAAGAGAAAATGTTTGTTACAAATGGAACATCATTTTGTGCATTCTATACGAGTTTCCGTTATTTATAAATTCAACACTTTCTACGAAAATATTTTGTGAAACAATTTTTTTTTTTAGAATACCGTAACCTAATCATAAATTATCCACTTAATTATATAGTTCTAAGAAATATATTAATATCATTATGTGTTTATAATAAATAACAATAGATGATATTTTATTCACTAACCACAATATATCTAAAAATAGTAAGAGTACAAAGCCTTTAACAGAAAGTTTGACATATAATTAATATAGCTGAATTAAGGTTATTACCCTTTAAACTTGAACTAATTCATCTGTAATTATTTGGTATCTTTACTCAAATGATATTTTAAAATAAAAATATATATCTAAGTCATTACTAATGACTTATTTAATTAAACAATAATATATCTCAATAATTATGTTCATTCATTTTTATTTAATAACCTAAAAAATAAATAAAAAAAACCTCTGTTTACAGCTCCCTTATTTTGAGGCCTAATTCAATACCAGTAGTTTTGCCCTTGATCTAAAACTGATGTTTTCAGTATGGAGAATAAAATAGGATTTTCCATTACCAGAAAGGAAAATAACATTTGAACGGTGGGAATCCAGCAGCAGTGGAATAGAGGGGAAGATTTGTCTCTTCTTGATTTACCACTTAGAAATTTCCAGGCGCCAGTAAATCTAGGCCAAGGACAACACTACCACAAACATTTTATCAATTTGCCAAATTTATTATTTCTTTATTTACAAGTATATATATTTATATAATTATATAATATAGGACAGAGATTTTAAATATTTGTTTCAACTTTAAATGCTTTACTTATTCGTTTTAAGCCTAAATGAATCGTTTTCCAAATGTGACATTAATTTCGTTTTAACCAAATGTGACTAAAATCGCTCTTTCGGTTAAACTCATTCCCCTCAATTTTTTTTTTATTATATTTTTTCAAAATTATATTGTAAATAGAATCGTTAATATATCGAAATAGTCAGAGCGGAGTAATGATGACACTCTTTCCCTCAGAAAATCCAAAAAATAATTTTGCAAAAATCCAAAAATGTTTCATATAAAAGCAATAGGTCTTAATTATAATATACAATATTCAAATTGGGGGGAAAAAAATTGTTGGAGATGTTTTCAATGAAATGATGAAAACTTAAAACAAAACAAAAATAAAAAAATTCGTTTTTTCTGGCCCAAAATTTATCTCGGATCCCCCCCACAACTAAACGGAATATCAATTAATGCATATTGATATATCGATTTTTCATTTTTTTGAAATATATTGTACACATACAGATATAATGGTTATGAGCATGGACTTACATATAGTGGGATCTTCAGTTCAAGTACGGTGTTTACTTACTATTAATTTTTATATTCGTTAAAAAATATTAATGCTAAATTCCGCCCTCCTGTCCACGTCACCTAATTTGGAAGCCCGTCTGAACAAATAGATATTACTACAGATATACAATGTACGCATGTGCCTACGTGCACATCAGACAAACAACATATACATACACACACCTACACATATGTAAACATAATATAACAAGATCATTGCTAAAAATATTTTCTCATTCTCTGGGGACCACATTATAGCAATATTTCCATTTAAAGCAGGTAAGAGAATATTTTTGTTTCTTTTTGTACAGTCAATGTTATTATTAAATTGATAAAGAAACTGTACTCTTTTGTAATATCCTCTTATCAATGTATTCCTTTCGCCCTAAATAGCAACATTTATCAAGCGGAGAATTTTTTTTAATTTCTTATTTACTTTAAATGGAAATTAAATATTCAACGTTGGAAAAAAATATTTGAGATGTTATTGTGGGTTCATTTAATTTCAAGACTAATTTTGAGGCCTAATTCTACGCATTATTAAACACTTATTTAAGCCTAAAAGAAAACACTAAAGTGACCGGTTTAACCATTTTCTCTCCAAACTTTTTTTCAAAATTACAAATTTTTAAAATTGAGTTTTCACCGCAAGTACATGGTTTAAGGTCCTCTGGAATAGTATAAGTGGTTTTTGGCGAATGATTATGTATGTGTCTGTGTATAAAATACACAAAAACAGAATATTATAGGAAGCTCAACTTGGTTTCCGTTTTTGTTCAAGCCCCCTACGCATCTGATAGTAAATTTGTGGTAAAAAATTCATAAGCAGAAGTTTAGGCTTTATTGAATAATTCGCTAAATCTTCAATTTGATACGATCACCTCTTACCAGACTTAATTATCGTTAACAATTTATAAATGACGAAACCATCAATTAAGATAAACAGGCTTCCCATTAGAGGAAAAGCTTATCGTAAAAAAGCTGTCCCGGAAACCCCTAAAAAGTTGCCTTTAACATATGGGGACACATGTTGCTTCTCATTCCTTGCAGGTAAATACTTGAATGTAGTCACATTGTAGTCCAGAAGATAGAACCTGGATCAAACTACAATAGCATTGAGCATTTTGAAAGCAGCATTTTCGCAAAAAAAACATACCAAAAATCTATTTCACATGGGAAAATTTAAAACATAAAAGTGATTTATTTACATATGTGATTTCGCATTTTAAATTTAAAGTAAATCTTCGGAACCGATACTCAGAAATCAATTCGGTAAGTTGTACTTCCGATTAAGTGACTTTCTTCAAACTTGTAAATTTTAACAATATTTATAAGGCCACCTTTTAGATAGGAGTTAGAATCACACATTGTACTGAAGTGGAACTTTAAGGGAAAGCTCAAAGTATACTCCCCCAGAACCATTCCAAAATTCAATTATCTTGGAAATATTTTTCAAATAAAAGTAAGAGGCATATTTATATAAAGTTGAAATGGTATACAGGTTTAAAGAAAATCACGATAAATTAAAAAAAAAAAATCTAATCTAAGTTGCACTACCGGTTAAAATGGATTTTGAAAATCGTAAAAAAAATTGAAAAATTCATTTTGTAAAGTGCTACTTCCTGTGAAGATTTTTGACAGATAACTTTCTGCCGGCACCCAAACTAAATGTCTAAGTTTGAATTTCCTATTATTTTTTTAGTTTTGAGCTATGCTGTTCATATACATATATAAACACGCAGGGGACACATACACACAGATCATTTTCTGAAAACTCCTTTTTCGGAATCAGTGGACTTCAAATCGTGTATTCCCGGTGGAAACATGATATAGAAAATTTAACACGTTTCACCATAGGTCCCCCCCCCCCTCTTAAAGCAGTAAGAGAAAGCAAAAAAAATAATCGATTACTACTACAAGCAGGTATTGATTTGTTTGTATAATAGCATTTGTTAATTAAATATTTCAATATGTAAAAGTATACATTACTTTTATTAATTAATGTTTCAGTAGCCACTTAAAAAATAATAATAAGACAATTTAAATCGAACTATTTTTCGGTTTAAAATACTTTCGATCATTTGTCATTCGACATTATTTTTTTTTTGTTAGAACGTGTCTCAGTTTCTAACAGAAAGTTTTCTTTCCTCACATATACACTAATATCTACTTCTGTAGCAAGTGAAAGCATGGGAGCCTTACCGGTTGCAACTAACGCACAACTAACTAGATTATTAGTAGAAAGGTATAATTTTCCGAGAAGAAGAATCAGTGAACCTTGTTAAGAGTTCAATTCTCCCAGCTTTCTGAAAAGTACACTTTCATTTTAGGATCCTGTCAAATTGTTAATCATTTCAAATATTCTCTTGTGTCTTGATGATATTTGGAAAATAGTTGCTTGGTCTCTTAGGAAAATCAAAGAGAGCTATTAATGATGCATTGATGACAATGGAAAACCCGGCAAAATGTTTACATCTCAGTGTAAGACAGTGGCGGCTCGTGACTTGGATATGTGGGGGTTCAACTTTTTTTTTTTAAATACTTACATTACCTATCATAATTAGTAGCTTGGCTAGTTAAAAATCACGAAGTAAGCCAGGAGCCAGGTAAAAACTTGCATCCCTCTCCTACAATTAAATATGTTAAATTAAGAATAAATCTATTAGCTCAGTGGATAGTGCATTGGACTCCCACGCGGAGGACTCGGGTTCGAGTCCAGCTGTGCTGCCCTTAGGTTTTTCTTCCTAGGAGCTCTTACAGCACACTGTCCGGTGATGGGCAGTGTTGTCTGCGAGAGAACACCTTCCGGAGGCCGGCAGTGCACTGAGAAGGCTCAGGCGGCAATGACCATTACTCAGTTCTCCAAAAATTTTAATTGACAAATTTTATAGGTTGTGTACCAAATTTAATGAAATTCTTCGAAATTGAAAAAAATGTTCAGTAAAAGCGCACTTCCGGTTTAATATTTTCTTGTAACTCAGAATTTTGGCCATCTATTTATTTCTAATTAATTTTGTTTGGATGATAGAATTGTATAATCAAATATGAGAGCACTTGAGAATAATATAACCTCATCCCTCCCCTAAAAGTGCACTTAAATGAATTTCACCAGACAAATGTTTCAAATAAAAGTTATAGATCTTTGTGTGTTTAGTTTATATGAGAAGATTCAAGAAAATTATCGGAGCAATTTTTGAGAAAATGGCGAAAAAGTGAAAAAAATCATTTAGTAAAGTGGTAAAGTAAACGCACTTCCGGTTATCCGATTTTTTTCAAACTCGGAATTTCAACAACATATTATATCCTTATTAATATTATTTAGATGACAGAATTGTATAGCGAACCGAAATAGAACTTTAAATTGAAACCTAACCCAACCCCTCCTTCAAAACTGCCTTTAAATGAATTTTTCCGGAGAAATGTTTCAAATAGAAGTTGTAGATCTTTGTATGTGTAGTTCATATACCAAATTTCAAGAAAATCGTTGGAGCCATTTTTGAGAAAATTGCAAAATAGTAAAAAAATCAACTAGTAAAGTGGTACTTCCGGTTGAGGAATTTCGACAGATAACGTAGGGTCAGATCTCATGGTGATACCTAAACGGAATATTAAGTTTCAACTTTCTACGGTTTTTCGTTTTTGAGCTATGGTGTTCACATACATATACACACCCGTGCACGCACACAGGCGCACACACACACACACACACACGCACACAGAGAACATTTGCTAAAAACTTTTTTAACTCCGGGTAATATCGGGTAAGTTCGTTCGTAGATCGTAAGTAATGTTCATCGCGCTTGTAACCCCTACCCTTTTTGAAAAAAGTTAATAAAAACATACACTTTTCTATACTAACACAAAGAAATTTTTTATATATACATATATATATATACTAAATTCTCCAGCGCGACTTCCAACTGTGAACCCCTTGCTTCCTACTTTTTTATACATCTCCTGATACACATGCAATTCACTAAGTGTACAATTCATTGTACGAACATATTAAAAGAGCTCCTATACTGATATACGTTCCTATTCTTTTATGTCTGACTCTCCGATTGTACTACTGATCTTTTTCATTAATACTTTATAGATTACACAATTTTTGTACAATTTATACTTATAGTATATACAATTTTTGGTGTGACTTATGTTCCTAACTAATATAAAAATGAAAATATTTTTTTGAAATTGAAATATGAAAGAAAATAAAATCAAATAAGAAAATTTTGCTACTTTTTTTAATTTTTTACTTTTTTTCTTCAAATAGTTGGGGGTTCAGTCGCGCAATCGCGAATACCAGTAGCCGCCACTGGTGTAAGATAAACAAAAACCAATTATAATATGGTTCAAGGAGAAGAGATTAATCCAGTAGACGAGTAGCTCTTCATAGGCGCATAATCTTGATTAAGTACATGGAATTTATTTGCCAAGTTAACTTAGAAAATGATATTTAAACTGAGAATAAAAGCAGGATTTTGACAGCAAGTAGGCGTATCTTGTGGACATAAAGCGGCATATAAGAAGCCGCTCACTAAGCCGAAGACTCGAATGACAGGTTGATAATTAAGCATTTAAAAGAAAAACCGGCTTGCCGGCATTTTAATACTATTCAAATTGGGCAGTAATAGGGCA
This sequence comes from Triatoma infestans, assembly GCA_011037195.1. Lineage (NCBI taxonomy): Eukaryota > Metazoa > Arthropoda > Insecta > Hemiptera > Reduviidae > Triatoma > Triatoma infestans. Next base: position 16,435 of record JAAEAF010007502.1, on the reverse strand, counting down.
GCGTACTTATCGGGGACCATAAGAATTGTACCAAGAATCTCTACATAAAAAAAAAAAAAAAATCTAAAGCCCTTGATATCCTGATCACCGATGAGACCGGCTTCTCGAGAAGCGGTTAGGGAAATAAAATGAAGTAAGTTCTCCAAGGCTGTATTAAACCCAAGGTTTTAAGTATAATATATAGTAACGCAGCCAGTGGTACCATCTAGGAGAGAAGGCAGGTACCTAAGGTTTTCCTAGTGGCCGCTGGAAGCGCTGGCGGCGCTCTAGTTCTTTCTAGAAGAATTGAGGAAGTTCTAGAAGATTCCCCACCGGTATAAATAGTGGGACCACAGAGAATTGGGAGAGTTTTTTCACTTACAAACGAAGTCACTAGTTTGTAAAAAGTGAACAAAGTGAACTTTTGTGGTTTAAAGTGTGAAGTAATTATTATTAAGTGTTGTATTTTGTAATTTAATGTGTATAACAATAAATTGGTGTTTTCTTTGTTGAAGTTTAGAGTATTTTATCTATACGAACCCACTTAAAAATAGTTGCAGTAGCTAGTTTAGAGGGAAAAACGTTACAATATTTTTATGACTTTATCCGTCGTTGCATGCTTCATTTTGGTGGGATCTGACTAGTTTCGGTCAGAGTAAGGCTATTAATAATAATTTCAGGACTCATTATTTTCTGCTGTAGTTAGTACACGTGCTACACATATTGCTATAGCCTTATAACCTCCCACATACAATCAACGAGTGTGGTGCATGATAGAAACATTAAGCTCAAGTCATCTCTCTACACTAATTGACTAATTGGTTTATTGCAGTCAGTTGTTATTTTGTTGATATGATATTGACAAGCCTTTTATATTATAAAAATGTATATAGGAAAATAAATAAAACAATAAAAAGACAGATATTTTCCGCGATAGCCTGCTTTTCTTTTTGTAGTCATCGACAGGTTTCGGACGTTCGCCCATCATCAGGCTGTTTCTGTCTAAACTTGCAAAGTCTATGTCTATGTATCACACTGTTTTGATAAAAGCATTCTAATGATAGGCGAATATCCGAAACTGGTCGATGACCACAAAAAGACGCATGCTATCACTGAAAATATCTCTGGATGCTTTCCAGCTCAGCGGAACCAACTACAATAACTATAAATAGCCTTACTCTGACGGATAAAATCATATAATGTTATCCAGCATTGCAAACCGACCTACACATTCAGATTTTTGTTATTTATATTAAAATAAATGAAAGTAGATTTATACTTTTAATAAAAAGAATGAAATAAATCTTTAAGAGATGATTCTCGAGACTTTAAGAAAATATTACTTTCCTATACTCTGTACGCAAGGGAAGAGATTAGCTCAGAGTTAGAGCGCTGGACTTGCATGCGGAGGTCCAGGGTTCGAGTCTAGCAGTGATACTCTTAGAATTTCTCTTCCTAAGAGTTTCTACAGCTCACTGCCCGGTGATGGACAGAGCATGGAGCTCATTGAAGGCAATATTCAACCAGGGGTCTCCTGAATACAAAAAAATATATTTTTTTTTTATTGGATATATATAACAAGTAAATATGATATAAGGAATACTATATCATGCAATGTCATGAATGGCAGTTATCCTGTGATAACTGACATTAGTTATCCAAGAGGTCACGGGGCCAACGGCGCTTCAGCCGTCTTTGGAGATTACCTGGGAGTGAGTTTGAGTAGATGGCTTGGGCGAGGGGATTTGGATAGAGGGATAGGTGTGTGGAATTTGTGTATCGGGATTTTCCGAGGTCGTTTATAAACGGGATCTTGAGGTCGTTGTGGATGGTGCGGTTGGTGACGTAAAAAGGGGCGTCGACAATGCGACGGAGGATTTTTGACTGAAGGGTTTGGATTCTATTGAGGTTTAGAACGCTTAGCAGTGTCGTATAGTTCTAGTCCATATATCCAAATTGGAACGAGCAGTGAGATGTAAAGCTGTCGTCTTTTGTTCAGAAGTGTTAGTTTAGAGCGTTTGTCAAGAAGTCTGCCAGAAGTCTGAAGCGTTGGTTGAGGTGATTCGTTTAAGTCTCGTGTGGGGGGTTCCATGTCTAAGTATAGTCCAAGATAGCGAACGTTGTCCGCGGGAGAAATAGGAATATTGAACAGGTAGACGAGAGGTAGTACTTTTTTTGTTTAATGTGAAAACTATGTATTGGGGGATTTATTAAAGTTGATTTTTATTCTCCATTTTGTTAACCTAAATGAGGGAAGATGGATTTGCAAGGCGCGCCTGGAGATAATGGAATCGGTGTGAGGTGATAGGATTGCTGTATTATCAGCATAGGGTGAATAGGCTAGTGTACGGGGATGTCGGCAGTATAAATTGTGTATAAGATGGGTGCTGCCCTGCGGCACTCCGGCTAGGATGGGAAAAAATATTTTAAGCTACGCATCTGTGTGTGTGTGTGTGTGTGTGTTCAAAATCCATCTAACGAAAATGCAATTTTACTGAATAAATTCACTTTTTTATTCAGTTTTTCGCGATTTTCTGAAAACGGCCACTACAATTTTTCGTTAAACAGACAAACATATCACTTTTATTTGATTGAACATTCTTCCGGTTTAATTGATTTTAGTATGGTCTGAGAAATCTATGACGTTACATTTCAAGTGTTATTTGAGTTAATGTACTGGTTGTTTTGACATTATCTTCTGGATTACAATGTAAAAACATTCAAATTCTATCTCCCTTCTGGAGTTAACCAATACCTACCACCCTACCATTTCTATTCTTGTATTAAGACAACTGAGTAGAAATTTAAAGAAGATTTTTCAATTGTATAAAATTGTATTAATTGCAATAGAAAAAAAAATCTGATATGAACCCCACATAACTTTTTCAGACTCCAGTTGACAAAATTTTAATGTAGTGTACCAGATTTAATGAACTTCGTCGGAGTTCGTCAAAAACTGAAAAAAAAAACTTTTCAGTAAAAGCGTACTTCCGGTTTATTAATTTTCTTGAATCTCGGAATTTTGTCCATCTATTTATTCCTAATTAATTTAGTTTGGATGGTAGAATTGTATAACTATGCTAGCACTTTAGAGAAAAAAAACATAACTCCACCCCTCCCACTAAAGTACCCTTTAATGAATTTTCCCAGAGAAATATTTTAAAAATAAAAGTTGTAAATTTTTATAGGTGTAGTTGATATATCAAGTTTGAAGAAAAATCGTCGAAGCTAATCGTAATAAAGTGATACCCTTCAGTAAAGTGGTAAATCCGGTTGAGGGGAATTTTGACATATAACCTGTGGGATCCCATGGTGATACCTAAAACGGAATATTATCATATATTGAACTTTCTATGATTTTTCGGTCTTGTGCTATGCTGTTCACTCACACACACACACATAACATTTTCTAAAAACCACTTTTTTGGACTGAGGGGACCTTAAAAACGGATATTTCCGGTGAAAACTCGATATCGAAAATTTGATACGATCACAATACTTCCTCTTACTAGGAGTAAGAGAAAGCAAAAATAATGTGAGTGTTTCACAGTAGATATTTTTTTAAATACAAACAAATTTTAAATGATGAAAATGCTCTTCAGACTATATTACCAACCCAGCTGTTCACATTACTATTATCAATAGTGTTGCATGTCGGAAGTAAATCAAGTATAGGTTGATAGATACTGCCACTAGTTCGGAGACAATATAGCCTCTCTTCTACCTGACTTATTGACACAAGTTTAAGCTAAAATTAAAGTTTAGCTACACTCCTAAAATAAATTTTTAACAAAAAGCATTTCACATAAAAGATACATATCTATAATAATGCTCCCCCAGAACCCCCCAAAAATCAAATTTTCTAATAAAATTGAAAGTATTATACGAAGATTGAAAAAAAAAAATCGAGGTGCCGCTTAAAAACATACAATTCTCTAAAAATAAAATTTGACATATTTCACGGTATTTCCTCCAACAATAATAAGACAAACTAGAAAAATGTAAGTAAATTAAAGATGGTTTATATTCTAAAAATTATAATTTATATTCAAATTAACACAATATTCTATTTAAAAATACCTAAAAATATCCAAACGACTTCCCCAGAAGGTTCAGGAGAATAATTCAAGAAGGATGGTTAATCATTGAAACCTACAATGATGTTATCCTCAGAAAAGATGTACCCGAGATGAGAACAGGCATCATGAGGACACTATCCAAATCCTATTTGGTAAAGAGCGAATGTTTCTCATATTGAAAATTTACAATAGTAATCATTATTATTATATCCCATGAGGGCAAAGTCGGTGTGTATCCAGCATCGTGATAAAAAGTGGGAAAGTAGCGCCCTAAGTAGCGAAGGTCGGAACTAAACGACATGGCAACTGTAGCCTGCTTACCATCCCCCCCCTATTCAAATCGCTGTCCGGCAAGCCTTGGCCCTTCAATGGGCTGTTGCGCCATAAGGAAAAAAAATTATATTATTTTTCCAATAAATACAATTTTGAAACAAATCTGATTTTTTTTTTAAAACCATACCACATATCATTTATAGATTTTATTTAATGATATCTAACATCTTTTATGATTAAAAAATGAGAAATATTTTTTTGGATGTTTCTTTCTAGGACTAAGTTAATCCTAAATAAATAAGCTGTGTATGATTTTAATTCAAATCAAATACATCCTCTCTCTATAACCTGGTCCGTTGTTATAACATCGAATCCACTTTATCTGGGATTTATTTAGATATTGTTTTCGTGTATTGCCGCTAGATGTCGAGCTAGTTGAATAATTTACACTAGTGGGAAAAATTGTAATGGTTGATTTTGTTTTTTGTCATTTGTGTTTAAAAATAGAACTTTACTGAATACTTTTGTCGAGGACCCGGGTCCGAATCCAGCTGTGCTACCCTTTGATTTTTTTTTCTTCCTAGGAGCTAATTGTCCAGTGATGGACAGTATTGTCTATAATGAGAGAACACTGTCCAGAGGCCGGCAGTGTACTGACTACTGAGAAGGCTCCGGTCGCCAATGACCATACATGTTGACGCTCCTTAAATTAAACAAAAAAAATCCCTTTCGATTTAATAATTAATTGCCATATTACACGGTTGCAGAAAACAATATTTTTTACTCGTAACAATATTTTTAGAACATGTTTTTTTTGGACCACCTATTTGGAACGTTTCTCATATTGAAAATGAACGAACGTTTTTTAATAGCGCAGGGTAGTAGGGGGGGGAATAGGTTTCTGGGGGGTTATTGAAAAACGTAAAAACATATTCTAAACAGGTTTGATTTTTTTTTTCTATAATTATAATTATTATTAAGCAATGATAAAATGAATTTAAAAAAAAAAAAAAAAAAAATTGCATGATAATTATCACTCACCTAACAGCACATACAGGAAATTGATACGGTTTCCTTATAAATGTAGCGCACTATATTTAAACACATAATCAAATTTTAAAAAAAGTTTTAAATTAAAATTGCATTGATTCAAAGAATTTCAATTATTTTCCCCTTAATTAACTAGAAAATTTTGAGCATCTGTTCACGCTCTGTTTTTTTTTTATCAGAATTTAAAGAATCCAACAGGAAGTATGCCTTAGATTTAAATAACTTTTTCTAAATTCCATGTTACTACAATCAAGAAATGTTTCAAACTTTTTTATATTTGTTATAATACGTTTATTTTCCTTACTGTATACATCTGGTGGGATCGTATAAGTGCAGCTCTTTAGAGTAGTGTTTCTCCAACACCAAAAAATATCCAGAAATAAGTGGCACAGAAAAGATTCAATTTTTTCTAAGCCGCTGAACGATAATTACATTATTTTATTGATTCTTGCTAATTAATTTAATTTTTTTTACAAAATAATAAGTTTTGAATGCAATTTTTGCGCACGAAACATAATTAAGCATATAAAAAAAAAAGCTCCAAATAAAAAAATTGAAAGGAAAGCGTAAGATGGTAGATTGTTTTCGAAAAAAAATTCATTTCGGATTCTTACTTATTACTTAAACGAAATTCCATGTTTAGGTTTTCTGTAATATTTATTCGCAAATTAAGCGCATACACGCACGACCACTGAATTCTAAAATTCAAGGGTTTATTAAAACACTATACATATTTCCTTTAAAATCTAAATTCCTAAAATTTGATAAGAACGTCATTACTTGTTCCTAAGCAATTAGAGAAAACAAAAAGTTCCAAATAAATTTTTTATGGACTGCCATATTTTTAAATTTTTAATTTTAAAAAATTATTTTCTTTTATATATTATTTTTTTTTTAATTAAAGGCGCGTCAATATGTGGTTTTTGCCGCCGCCCGGAGGCATCTCAGTGCACAGCTGACCACCGGTTAGTGTTCTTTCGCTACAGGCAACTCTGTCTATCACCTAACAGTGAGCTGTAATAGCTTCTAGGAAGAAAAAGTCTAAGGGGTAAGCAGTGGACTCGAACCCGAGGCCTTCGCGTGGGAACCCAATAAAATGCTAAACATTGAGCTAATCCCTTCCCTAAACACACTCCGGTCTCTCTTCAGAACGCATACAAATATTATTGTCATAAATGATACAATTCAATCGTGTTTTTATAGTTTACCTATAGCTTATAATGCAAAATTATTTTGTCAAAAAGTAAAATTTGACAACTTGAAAGCCCGAATTTAGTAAAAAAAAAAAAAAAATCACTTAAAACAATATATATAAGATTCCATGGGAACTAAGATTTTTGTTTACTTCATGTAAAGCGGATACAGATGATGAAGTTCACTTAGTGTAAAGAAACACTCTGATATAAAACATACAATACACATAGTCCTAAATTACAAAAATCTTCTATGTTGTAGTTACTGTCGAATATTTAATTATCTGTACTTAATATTATATACGTTTTTGGAACAGTACATTATAACGAAATGACAGAGTAGATGAAAGAGCACCTACGCCATTTTATCCCAGAGAAGTAAAAATTAATTTCCAAACCTAGGGAAAAGATTAGCTCAGTGGTAGCGCACTGGACACTCACGTGAAAGTCCTGGATACGAGTCCGTGCTACCCTTAGATTTTTTTCATGTTAGATGCCTCTACCAGCGGTGATAGACAGTGTTGTCTGTAACGAAAATACACTGTCGCGGAGGCTGGCTCCGGACGCGAATGATCAAAGTTGTTGTCGAGTCTTAAATAATTAAAAACAAAATCCAATCCTAACTTAAAAATAAAGTTTCGAAGCAAATAAGTAACATATATAACAAAACGAAATAAGAAATTGAACAGACCACATTATCGTACAAATTCAAACAATTAGAAGATAAAATTATAATTTTGTTAATTTTTTTTTAAACAGTTATGCTTGCCTAATTAAAGTAAATTATTTCTTTAACATAAACATTTACACATACATGAACAACTCTCTCATTATAATAATTAGTCGCGGTAACAAAATACAAATAAATGTTTTTTGTGCTGCAGTGTAAAAATTTATATTATGTTTAAATAGAATAAAACACCGAAAGCTATGAATCAGATATTCTTATTACTAAAAAGGCAAAAACGTATCGAAACGGGACCCCAGATCAAGTGGGAGTTATCTGCGATTATTCGTTTAGTTTTAAGCTGTTCCTAAAAAACCTATACAAACATGTAGACTACTTGCAAAAAACATATTATGTTTTTTCATATTTAGAATGACCTTAATGCACTTCTGGATGAGACTTTTGGAAAACTGATACCCGCACGCAAGCATTTCTCCTAACGAAATTTTCTATATGTGATTGCTGTTTACACATTCAAGCTTAACATTTTAATTCTTAAAGGCTTTTTGGGAAGAAATATATTATTTGGAGGACTCTAGAAGAAACTATGTCTAATATCAAATATTCCACAACATTTAGCTTGAACCATTATTTAAGAATTTTATAATTACATCATTATTATTATGGGTCCAATAGAATTAAAGGTTTATTTAAAAAGGATATTCCCTCCTAATTTTTTTACCCACTCTTTTTAAAGGAATTCTGTAACTAATGCACTTTTTTGTGGCAATTTAGGGTAAAATCAGTTCAATTAAAATAAATAAATAAATAAATGCAGTTCATTTAACATCGATTTTAAGTATTGAAAGTACCTTTTATTATGATATTTTTTTAAGATTTCATCCTTTTCAATGAAGAAGATATTTTTGAGTGAAGAAAATGTGTTATCTAAAAGCTAGCCTTTAGTTGAGAAAACTGAAACATCTAAGCATCGGAACTTATTGCAAAGAAAGGGAAAAGAAAACTGATTATATAGTAAATATAGCAGGAAAACGCTAATAAACGCTGTCAATGACAAGCAATAATTGGCTTTATTAAATGTAATTAGAATTTTCAACGGAATTTTCTAAAAATATAATTTCGAAACGCTAATTACATTTAATCACTTAGTGATAGTTATAAAATTTCATTGTAAGTGCAATTTTTTCAAGCTGAAGAAATGAACTCAAAACATAAACATAAAGTGAACAGAGGCATACATACAATTTTATCTTTACATCTAATTTTCCATCTCAAGTTTTGCTTTTCAACAATAAATTTAAGCATACAAACTATCCAGATTTATAATATAGACTGGTCGTATTGATTTTTATCAAATAGGCGAATAAAATAAATAAATAAGTACATTAAATATTAAATTGTCTAAACTTACATGTACCTTTCTTTGCTGATGATCAATTTGAAATGGGCAAACTTGGTCAATCGTAGTGTCACTTAACGATGTGTCCCGATTATTGTCGATCATTTACGATCTCAGTGATGGGTTTACCTTTTAAACTAAATTGCCTATAATTTGTCTATTGACAAATAATAAATAAATAAATAGATAATAAATAATATAAAAATAAAGGGTGTGTTTATATAATGTTTTGCTCATATTGTGCAACAACCGTAACAAAAAAGATCATATTTCTAAACAATAAAAATAAAAAAGGACAATGGGATATTTGAACAATGCCATTAAAGTAAGATAACTGATGAAATTGGTCAACAATTAATCGCAAAAAAGAAAAAAGAAGTTAAAAATAATGTTCATGAGAGAATAAGTTTTTTTTTAATCAATATACTAACTTCAAGTGGGTTTAATTATTCAAAAAGCAGGGAAAATTTGAAAAACAAATCATATTTTTTACCTTGACTTATTTCTGTAATGAGAAAGCATTGTTAACCTTCCAAAATTTTCGAAATTAAGGTTAATTTGGTGAATTGTTGCAATTTGACAAAATAGCAGGAAACACAAAACTTCATATTCCGTTGACGTACTACCATCGCTTTTAAAACGGAATTTCAACCAAAATCCGTCAAACGGAAATCGACTATTGATTTTTTAATTTTTACTGATTTTTCACGAAAATGGCTTCTCCTATAAGCTATCTTTAAACTTCTATTTGAAACATAATACCAGGAAAAATCTATTTATGAACTGTTTTTGCGTGGTTGCAACTTAAGCTTTCCTCTGAAGTGCAACTTCAGTACAGTATAAGCTTTTACCACTGTCGGTATGGTCTCTTGACCGGCCAAAGTTAATTAGTCAGTCAATACAATAAAAACTCATTCTTAAGAATAAATAAAAGGAAGTTTCAGCTAGTTCAGTGGACAACAGCCGAACCGACACCCCCCAAAAAAAAAATCTGGTATGAAACACTCACACAACTTTCTCTTACTACTGTTTACAAAATTATAACTGACAAATTTTATAGTTAGTATCAGTGGCGGCCGGAGCTTAAATAAGCACTACGACACTGCAGCACCCCCAAAAATAACTATAAAAATTTTGGATAACTATAGAAAAGAAAATTTTGGATTATCGGGGAAAATAAAAAACAATAACAAAAACAAAACAACATAACATAACACAGCAGGATTAGTGATGGACGAGCACAGTGGAGGCCTACCTCATTATAGAGGACCACCGACTGACAGAAAAGGTAAGTATTCAGATGACAATAATAAGGATATTAATGATATTAATATTAGTGATAGCAATGTTAATATTAGTTATAATAATAATAACTCTGGAAGGGAAGGGATTAGCTAAGTGGTTAGCATACTGGACTCCCGGGGCGGGTGTTGTGTAGTGGTTATGAGTATGGACTTGTAATGGGAGGACCCCCAGTTCGAGTCCAGCGTATAACTGCTAATTTATATTTGGTTTTAAAAAATGGTTAATAGTAAAGTAGTGCTTCCGCCCCCGTCCACGTCACCTAATTTGGTAGTTGACGTTAACCCCCTAAAAAATGCATTACTTTACCTTACTTTACTGGACTCCCACGCGGAGGTCCCGGGTTCGAGTCCAGTGCTACCCTTAGATTTTTTTCTTCCTACAAACCTCTACAGCTCACTGTTCGGTGATGGAGAGAACACTGTCCGGAGGCCGGCAGTGCACTGAAAGGCTCCGGGCGCTAATATGACCATAGATGTTGAAGCGCCCTAAATTTAAAAAAAAAAAAGAAATAAATAAATAAAAAAAATAAAAAAATAACTCTGGAAAAGGTCACAAGAGATTGCTGATTCGCGAGAATACGAGTCCCGGCTATGCGCGCCGCGAAGGTGGTGAAAATCAAAGATAGTTCATGACGGTACTAATGATAATAACAGTTATAGTAATAAAATTAATAATGAAGTATCTATTAAAACATAATTATTATTTAAATACCATTAATAAATCCGTTTTTTAAAAAAAATTAATTTATCAATCATTGCTTGATGTTGACGCTGCTCAATTCGCCGTGTCAAAAAATGGTCATATTCGGTTATTTCCGACATGATTCGTTTGCCTTAATAATGTGACCCAACTAGTGCTGTTGTAGCTGCTCGCTGGGCAACGTTGATTCTAATTGTGTGTGATGATATAGGTTATATTAAAAAAAAAAAATTATTATGTTCGTTAAAAATTTATTTTTTTATTCAATAATATTTTTTTGAATAGAATACAAATATATAAAAAAAGAATACTATTTTATAGGATTATCAAGATGAGCTGGTAGTGTTGATATTTTAAAAAAATTAATTTTCTCAGTTGACCATTACCCGAAAAAGTTGAAAAAAACACAAAAGTCTTTCCATTTCCAACATTATAATTCACAAATAGCAGTTAGTGCATGATTTCTCAAATAAATAATTTTAATGAAAAAGGTATGAAATGTGGGTTTACGTTAAGCCTATCTGAAATTTACAATTATCGTGTGGTCCAGCCCACTTTTGACACCTTCACTTCTACACTGTGATTGGCTAATTATTTATAATTAATTATTTCTACTAAAAATCTAGTTTAGCATTTTTTTTTACTAATATTCCCGTCGTAGGTAGTCTATAAATTATCAAATTTTGCAAAAACGTTTTGTATAAAAATAAAATTAAAAAACAAGTTATTTCTAAGACAATATTTACTGTTTTATAAAATTAATGAGAGCTATAAAGAAAAAACTCAGAATTTTCATTCCATTGTTGAAAAAGAGAGCAAAAGAGAAATAGGTAGAAATGCAAGATCCGCCATTTTGTATTTGGCCGTTTATACTAATGGAGCATAATAAAATTGATGTTAAACACTAAAAAAAAAAAAAAAAATTTGATATTTTATCCGTCATAGCGTGCATATTCATTTTGTTCCTGATCGGTTTCGGATTTTCATTACGTCGGAGCAAATTCACCAAGTTCGCGTAGAGTTCACTTCAACGTAATGTTTCTGTTACACTCACACATGTTGGTTTGTTGGTTGTGGTGGTTCAAAAAAACCAGTGAGACAAATGGATTTAAATTCTCTACACGAAATTCTCTGACGATGGATGAAAATCCGAAAACCGGTCAGGAATACAAGAAATATGCATGCTATGATGGATAAAATACCGTGTGTTATCTAGCACTGCGGACCCTTCAACAAAGAGAAGTACCATTGAAACTTGATCAGTATAAAATTACAACTACTTGGCTGTATTTTAAAAGGTAGCTCTGAAGATCACATTGTATTATTTATGAAAATTGAATCTTTTTGGTTCAAGAATTATTAAATTTCAATAGGTGTAAAGTCATAAAAACAAAAACAAAAAGTCTAGTAATTACCAAGAAAATAAAAAATAATTTATTTTTTAATTTATTACTATTTTGTATTTCGAAAATCTAGTGATTCTATAAATAACAAAAATTTATTTGTACATTTTTTTTTACTTTCTTTTACTCCTAGTGAGAGGAAGTATTGTAATCGTGTCAAATTTCCGTTATCGAGTTTTCACTGGAAATACCGTTTTGAGGTCCTCCGAGTCCAAAAAAGAGGTTTTTAGCAAATGGTCTGTGTGTGTATGTGAACAGCATAGCTCAAAAACGAAAAATCGCAGAAAGTTCAAACTTGATATTTCGTTTGGGTATCACCATGAGATCCGACAGGATGCCAACGGTCAAAATTCCTCGACCAGAAATACCACTTTACTGAATGTTTTTTTTTTCACCGTTTTGCAATTTTCTCAAAAATGGCTCCAACGGTTTTCTTTAAACTTGTTGTATCAGAACTACACTGACAAAGATCTACAATTTTCATTTAAAACATTTCTCCGGGAAAAATGCATTTAAGGACACTTTCAGGAGAGGGGAGGTGGTGGTGGGTTGTCCTCTAAAGTGCTATTTCAGCTTACTATACAATTCTATCAGCTAAACAGTATTAATTAGAATTAAATATTTGGCCAAAATTCCGAGTAAATAAGTAAAAAGGAAATGCGCTTTTACTGAACTTTTTGTTTTAGTTTTCGACGAACTCCAACGAATTCATCAATTTGGTACACATACTACAAAATTTGTCAATTACAATTTGAAAACTGGAGTTAAGAGAAAGTTGTGTGAGAGTTTCACACAGAATTTTTTTATTAAGGCGCGTCAACATCTGTTGTCATTAGCGCCCGGAGCCTACTCAGTGCATTTCCGGCCCCTGGACATTGTTCTCTCGTTACAGACAACACTGTCTATCACCGGACAGTGAGCTGTAGGAGCTCCTAGAAAGAAAAGATCTAAGGGCAACACTGTTTGTAAATTATTATAATAGATTTCACTGTTGTTAGTAAATAATGGAGGGGAGGGGGCATTTTGAACATTTCTTATAATTAATTCCATTCCGATTTCAACGTTTAGGTTTTCTGGTGATACGCTCATTGACTAAAGAAATCTAATTTTTGTTTCTGTAAATTGTTATTAATTACAGAATTAATATTATTAATAATTTTTGTTTAAAATAACATTATTTAAGAATATTTGCACCCTTTTTTTTACCTAGATTATGAAATTCAAATTAGTATTAAAATTTAAAATAAATTATTGTTTTATATCAATGGATTGCTAGATTTTTTTTGTTTTTAACTTTTCACCTAATGAAACTTGATAATTCTTGTAGCAATAGGTTTTAATTTTCGTAAACAATCTGAACATCAGCAAACCTGTAAAAAATATGGCCAGGCAGTTGTAATTTTATATTGGTTAATCTTCAATTTATGTCTCAGTATGTTTGAACCACTGGTACATTGACTAAAATATGGCTCTTTATTAAAAACTCATCAATCAATATAGTTATCACTGTTTATTAAAATATGTTATAAGAAATTTGGTGAGGATCGGTCAAGAAAGTAACATTCAATTATATGTCAATGTTTCGTCAGAGTTTCCTGACTTTATCAAGGCTATTTATTATATAATTTTCTTATAAAATTCATTATTTCTTGACGGTAATAGCATTACTATCTTTCAAACCTAGTTTTATTGTTGCATTTTTGAATTGTAAAATGTACTACAATTTTAAGTCAAAATTAAAATTGGTAATTGTTCACAAGCTCGCCGCCAAGATGGACGACCACTAGCTACAGTAAACTGCTCACTTCCACTCTTCCTACGCTCACATGTTGCGTTCATTCTTCCGATTATGTACATATCGATTTATTTTACTATTATATATGTTACTTTAATTAATTTTTCACTTTTCGCATTTCTTTCATTTTTTTGCTCTAATCCACGCTTTACGTTTAAGCAAATATAATATTTATATGTTTTTCACTTAATATCTGATACTATTCTATTTACACACACACACTACAGTTCCAAATCTCACACACACACACACATACACACAAACACATACATACATATTGCCGTTAACGGTCACTCCGCTATCAGTGCGAATTCTACTTAGCTCACTTTCATAAGTTACACAATTATACATAATTTTTCTATAAATGTTGACACTGTGCTTTTGTTCAACAATTTTTACATTCATAATATCATTTTTAGTAACTATTGGTATTTTTTTTTTTTTTTTAACAAACAGAGGACAAATGTGCGATAACTGTGAGTCAAAATTATTAAAAGCTGTTCGTATGTCTTGTGAGGATTCGGAAGTCATAGCGTTTATAACAGAGGCACGGGTGTTTGCTTAGTGAAAAAACATGTGCCTTCTGGCCACCTTTTTTTTTTGAAGTGAATATACATATTTTGACATACTGTGAAAAAGTTTTCTCATCACAAAACGGATAATTACGAAAAAGTGGAATGGATAATTATTCTACACGTTAGCCTAGCTTGAACCATCGTCAAGTCGATAAAAATGTTTGTTATTTTTAAGGGATTTAAATGATGATTGTCCAATATGCTAAGAGATTTTCAGTAGTTTAATAACAATCGCCACTTTCATCAACAATAAAATTTTACTTACGATTAATTGTTTTCCTAATTGAATCTTCTGTGACAAATATTACCAAACTAGAAATACTCTATAGGTATAAGACACTGTATAAGAACTATAATAGCTTATCACATTTTATTATATACTACCTCTTATTGGAAATAATTCTATATACTTACTAATTTCTTGCTCATTTGCAGTTGCCCTCGCTGGCAAACCCACGTGAGTTTTATGAATGTACATCTTGAATAACTTAATAAAACAACCATACGTATTACATAAAATACGTCTCATTTGTCACATGTATTTGATATTTACATGTGTTTTATCACTTTGTGATTATTTATTTTAACATATGTGATTACTATTTGTTACAAACTGATCTCATCGGATAGAACATATAAAGTAGAATTCATTTGTGAGCAATTATTATCCATATGATTGATTAATATCGGATGGCCGTGACAAAAAAAAAAATCTGATGTGAAACACTCACACAACTTTCTTTTACTACAGTTCTCAAAATTATAATTGACAAATGTTATAGTTAGTATACCAAATTTAATGAAATTCGTCGAAAACTTAAAAAAAACTGTTCAGTAAAAGCGCACTTTGTTTACTCCGGTTTACTATTTTTCCATCTATTTAATTCTAATTAATTCTGTTTGGATGATAGAATAATTGTATAATCAACTATGATAGCACTTTAGAGAAAAACATAATCCCACCCTTCCCTAAAAGTGCCCTTAAATGAATGTTTCTACAGAAATGTTTCAAGTAAAAGTTGTAGATCTTTGTATGCATAGTTTATATAAGACGTTTCAAGAAAATCAACGGAGCCATTTTTGAGAAAATCGCGGAAAAGTGAAAAAACTATTTAGTAAAGTGGTAAAGTAAACGCACTTCCGGTTATTCGATTTTTTCAAACACAGAATTTCAACAACATATTTAATTCTAATTAACATTATTTGCATCAGCGAATTCTATTTGTCCAATAAACAGAAAGAGCACTTTAGATGAAAACTAACCCCACCCCTCCCCCAAAAGTGCCCTTAAATGACTTTGCTCGAGAAATGTGTTTAAATACCAGTATTGTAGCTCTTTGTATGGTGTATTGATGTATCCAGTTTGGAAGAAATCGGTTGGTGCCATTTTTGAGAAAATCGCAAAAAAGTAAAAAATCCAACTAGTAAATTGGTACTTCAGGTTGAGGAATTTTAACAGATAACGTACTGTCAGATCTCATGGTGATACCTAAACGGAATATCAAGTTTCAACTTTCTACGGTTGTTCGATTTTGAGCTATGCTGTTCACATACATACATACACACAGACCATTTGCTAAAACCCACTTTTTTGGTCTCAGGGGACCTCAAAACGGATATTTCCGGTGAAAACTTGATATCGAAAATTTGACACGATTACAATATTTCCTCTTACTAGGGAGTTTGAGAAAGTTAAAAAAACAGAAATTAACCCTGCAGGAGGTGCGCCTCATTTTATGACATTAGAGGTCACTGCGAACTCACGCTCCGTCCGCACTTATAAATATAACTTTTTTGTTTTTTCTTAACAATATTGTATTGCGAAACTTTAAATTCCTTTTAATTTATTTAAAAACATTCCATGGTATACAAAACAAAATTATTTATAAATTTAACATGAAATGAAATCGTCATCAAAATCATGTTAAAATATCAGTGCAGTTTTTAATTATCATTATTATTACATCTAATACAGCAATTATTTTTTTATATGTTTG
>JAAEAF010007501.1:0-20196 GCA_011037195.1 Triatoma infestans | reverse complement strand
AGTTGAAACTTGATATTACGTTTAGGTATCACCATGTGATCTGACAGTCCATTATCTCTCAAAATTCCTCAATCGGGGAAGTACCACTTTACTAGTTGGCTTTTTTACGTTTTTGTGACTTTCTCAAAAATGACTCCGACGATTTTCTTGAAACTTGGTATGCGAACTACACATACTAACAGCTACAGCTTTTATTTGAAACATTTCCCCGGGAAAATTCATTTAAGGGCACCTATGGGGGAAGGGCAGGGTTAGGTTTTCATCTTAACTGCTATAGTTTATAAGACAATTCTGTGATCTAAATAATGTTAATTAGAATTAAATATGTTGTTGAAATTCCGAATTTGAAAAAAATCGGATAACCGGAAGTACGTTTGTTTTAACACTTTAGTAAAAATGATTTTTTTCACTTTTTCGCGATTTTCTCAAAAATGGCTCCAACGATTTTCTTGAAACATCGTGTATAAACCAAACATGCAATGATCTACATCTTTTATTTAAAACATTTCTCTGGGAAAATTCATTTAAGGGCACTTTTATGGGGGTGGGGATGGAGTCACAGCTTCCTCTAAAGTGGTATCATAGTTGATTATACAATTTGATCATCCAAACAAAATTAATTAGAAATAAATAGACGGCCAAAATTCCAAGTTTTAAGAAAATTAGTAAGCCAGAAGTGCGCTTTTACTGGACAGTTTTTTCAATTTTCGACGAATTTCGTTAAATTTGGTACACAAAGTATAACATTTGTCAATTATAATTTTGAGAACAGGAGTATGAGGAAGTTGTGTGAGTGTTTCACACCAAATTTTTTTTTTTAAGGAAACCATACACTCCTTCAAAACTTCTTTAAATGAACATTCTCTGCAAAAAAAAAAAAAACAAAAAAAAAAACAATAAAAGTGATAGGTCTTTGTATTCTTAGTTAGTGTTAAAAAATTTAATATAATTCGTGGGTGTTTTTAATGGATAAATATCGTAGAAAACTGAAATAACTTCAGTAAAAACATACTTCCTGTCAATTGATTTTCTTCAGACTCATCATTTTGACAACATATTTAATTTTCATTAATATTATTTAGATGATCGAACTGTATAATACACTATAATAGTACTTTAGAGGTAAACATAACTCACTTCTTTCCCCCCAAAAATACACAGTAAATGAATTTTACAGGAGTAAAATTTCTAATAAAAATTGTAATTTGCCCGGAGTATAAGTCTGAAATAAAAGTCCTCTTTGTATGAGTAGCCGATGTAGAAAGTTAGGTAAGGAAATTGTTGGAGCCTTTTTTTGAGAAAATCTCACAAAACTGAAAAACTGTTCAGTACAGTATTCTACGAGAAAAAAATTATAATTGAATTTGGGGTTTTTATAAATTTTTTTTTGGTGAAAATAAAACAAATTATCATAAAAAGGTTATTAATATATGGGAAATTTGATATTTGCACGGGTGTTAATCAAGGGTGCCTTCTCTCCCTTGTTTATTAATGACATTGTGGACTGTTTGGATGGCGAAGTGGTGTTGGTCGGCTCTGTTAGAATTAAAGTATTGACTTATGCAGATGATGTTGTGCTTCTGGCTTCTAAGCCCCAATCACTACAGATAATGATTAATTCTTTGAGTCGATATGTTAGTCTCTGGAATTTGTGGGTTAATATGGGTAAATCAAAGGTAATGATTTTCAAGAATGGCGGAAAGCTGGCCAATAACGTGAAATGGTATTTTCAGAATCAGAAAATAAAGATTGTAAATAATTATAAGTACCTTGGTGTTATTGTTACTTCAAAAGTAAATTTTAATTTACATTTAAAAGAAAAAGTAAGTAAAGCCAAACTTGGGCTCGGCATGCTGTGGAGGCGTTTTATGGAAAACAATAATTTGAACTTTGGTTCAAAAATACGAGTTTTTAATTCAGTTAGTCGTTCCATAGTATGTTATGGGGCTCAGGTTTGAGGTGGTGTTTACTGTGAGGAAATAGTAACATTTTTTCGTTATTTTATTAAAAAATTGTTCAGATTGCCTATGTTTGTCCCCCTAGCTTTCATATATAATGAAATTAATTATATGCCAACTTTCACTCATACACTCAAAATATATCTTTACTATATTGTTAAAGTATTTAATATGCCAAGCCATAGACTACCGTTAATTGTAGCTACTCAAGTCTTGAATAAGAACATTTTTTGGTCTCAAAATATAAATAATTCACTAAAAAAATTCGGCTCAAATGAAATAATAAGCTTAAAAATATGTATACATTTGATAGATGTTTCCGTTTTATATGTGATAAAGTCAGAACTGAATTTAAAATTCAATTTAAAGAAAATGTAAAGAAATATGAACTGTATCCGATTTATAGAGAGCTAAATTTTGTATTAGGTGCTAACCATTATCTTAATTCTAATGTCCCATTCGATCAGATTAAATGGATAATGAAAGCTCGTGCTGGAATATTGAATTTAAGCCATCGGCCAGCCATTCTGACTGATGAACTAGAAAATTGTGAACTATGTGGTGATTCTATTTTGGATAGGTCTTATCTATTTGGCTGTTTTGTAGCAGACTTAGTGATCTTAGATTGAAATAGCTTGATAGCCAATGCCTTTCGGTATCTGGCACTTTTGACTTCTTGAATGCTAGACACTGGCCTTCTTTGGCGAATTTCTGTAAATCTTTATATTAGTACAAAATGAACCATGTTTAACTTTCTTCTTGGCTTTTCGCTTATTTTATTTTATGCTTTTCTTTCCACCATCAACTAAATGCAGTGTTTTTCTTAAAAATAGTTAATATATGATTTTCTATGTTTTCCTCCCATAATAATAGTACAAGACTCCACCGACGGTCTATTGACCATGGTACATGTCTTTATAAATTAATTTTATTTTTATTTACAAGGAAAGTTTTGTATATGTATTATGTATTCTTAATAAAGACAAATTAAAAATATATATATGGGAAATATTTTGTGCTGCAATGAGTAAAGTACATGACTTTACGACAGGGTCATGATGAGCATCTATATCATGGCCCACTTAGTTGAATTGTCTTCTCTGCGTATAAAACTGGAGTAGGCTGCAGTACATGGATGCTGGTTAATACTTCCTATACTATTTCTTCTGCCTGTATGCGTGTGGGTGTGTATTCTCGCAAGCGTTCTTATTGGCGGCCAATTCGCAATTTACCTCCTACTCATTCCAATGTTATACTGTTAGATAGGCTGAAGAAGAAAAAGATGAAAATAAAAATGGGAGAGAGAGAGAGAGAGAGAGAGTGAAAGAAGGGAATCTCTTACTATTGATTTTAAACAGAATAAGAGAGTGAGATAAAGAAAGGGGTAGTGTATGAGGAGATGCCAAGTACTAGTGAAGAAAACTTTGTTCTCACAAGAAGAGAGATGAGAACAGTTACTAAGGAAGAGAAGTAAAGTGTCGGCAATGAAGAGAAAGATAGAAGCACTGCCACTCTCAAACAACATATTCAGTAAGAGAGCAAAGTATAAGGGCAGAGAGAGAGAGACTCCTCTTACTTTATGAGTATCCAATAACAATGTTTAATCTAAGAAAGGAAACTAAGAGGAAATTTACTACCAAGTAATGTTTTCTTCTAAATAAATAAAAACCTCTCCCTCCAAAGAAAAGCACACTCTCCTAGTTTTTTTTTTTTTTTTTAATGAAAATAAAAACTAAAACATTTTATTATAATCATTTTTTTTTTTCCTTCATCTTTATTAAGAAATAAATGTTGAAGTTAGAAATATCATGACTTTTTTCAATTTTAATTTTTAATCAAATAATAACTTACTGTGCAAATAAAAAATATTTTTAGTCGTCTCTCGTACAATCAAAATGGTAAAATCTGGAACGAAACTTTCATTAAAACATTTCTCAGGTTCCTAATTTTTTTCAAACCTACTTTTTTTTTTACACATTTAATTATGTTTAGTGGAGCTTTCATAAACTCATAATCGTTACATTTTTTCTTTTACGGAAATTATTAAAGTACTGAAACGTTCACATGACTTTCTTTTACAATTAAATATTTGATACACTTCTTATCTAATATCTGATGGAGTTATTTTTTTGTTTGATAGGCTTATTATGGATAACAAACACATTCCCTTCGCCGTTTAATTCCAGCCTTTGATACCAGGGTCGCTAATAGTTGTTTGTGGATGCTGAATTCTACATTGTCTTGATTTCTTAAAAACTTTTTAAAAATCTAGTTTTGCAGCATAACTTCAGAACGGTAGAGAAATAGCCTGCATAATAATTTCATGTATCTTCAAAAGCTTTATTTACAAGATGACATTAAATTCATGCAATTGTCAAACCAATTCTGCCCAATTGTTTGCAGATAGCATTTGCTGAGAGCAAACATTGATTTCATTTTAGTTAATTCAATAACTTATTATTATTATTTGTAACAAAACTGGCAGCTCACATTTATTATAATAAATTATTATAATTAAATAATGATAGTTATCTGAAGTTTTTAAATCGTTGAAATAAAGATTTCTTCAGTAGTAGTGAATGAAATTAACTCTAATTATACAAGATAGTGAAAGCAATTCAGAACTTAATAATATATAAAAGAATGTGATGGGATTTAATGATTCGTTATAAAACCAATCATGTTGCACATTGATTGCAATCGCCCACTCCATATGTAATGGCCACTAACATACCATTTTAATCTGCCCACCCTCAGTGACATCGGTTTATTATAGCAAATAATAGTAATCATAAACTATTGGTTAAATTACTATCACAATAACATTACCATATCAAATTTATTCAATATTATAATTATTGGATTATTTATGCTTAAATTATGTAGATAATTTTCAGTGTATTCTTGAATGTCATTTATTATTTATATTTCAAATGTAATTATTCTATCACAAACGTTGTGGGCAAGATAAGCTCTTAATTGACACAAAATATCCATACACTTATCTTGTTTTAACTTTTTCTCTTTCCATGTGTGTATATGTATGTGTGTGTGTGTGTTTTCTATGTGGACATTCACAATCACAAAAAAATCGCAGCTCGTTATACCTGATATTTCGTTTGCATATCACTGAGAGGCCCTGAGATGAAATCTATTTATAGAAAGTGTGCTTTATTAAAAATGCCTTTACAATTTCTCGTGATTTTTTTCGAAAACAACCAACAGTTTTCTTTAATATATATACATGTTTATGTGTTCTAGACAATTTTATTTCACTTTCTCGAAGAAATTGATTTGGAGGGTTCTGGTGTTGATGAAACGTTAGAACTGCCACTTTACTATTTTTACTTTCTCTTACTCCTAGTAAGAGGAAGTACTGTAACCGTGCCAAATTTTCGATATGGAATTTTCATCGGAAATATCCGTTTTGAGGTACCTGAGATCAAAAAAGTGGTTTTCAGAAAATGGCGCGCGCTTGTGTGATAATTAAATATGTATGTGAACAGCATAGTTCAAAAACGAAAAATCGTAGACCATTCAAACTTGCTATTCCGTTTAGGTACCACCATGTGATCCGACAACAGCTCATCTGTCAAAATTCCTCAACCGGAAATACCACTTTCCCGAATGATTTTTTTCACTTTTTCACAATTTTTTTTCAAAAATAGCTCCGACAATTTACTTCAAACTTTGTATATCAACTACACATACAAAAACCTACAACTTTTATTTAAAACATTTCTCTGCAAAAATTCATTTAAGGGCACTTTTGGTATAGAAGTGGGGTTAGGTTTTTCTCGTAAAGTGCTATTTGAGTGTACTATACAATTCTGGATCTAAATAATATTAATTAGAATTAAATGTGATGTTGAAATTCCCATTTTGAAAAAAATCGGATGATCAAAAACGCGTTTTTACTAAAATATATTTTTCAGTTTTCTGGTATTATCTCAAAAACGGCTCCAACGATTTTCTTTAAACTAGAAATGTGAACTACACATGTAGAGAGCTACAAGTTTTATTTGAAACATTTCTTCTGGTAAAGTCAATTAAGGGGGGTTTTGGTGGAAAAGGGTGGGGTTATGTTTTCCTCTAAAGTGCTGTAATAGTTGATTATACAATTCTACCATCGAAACAAAATTAATTAAAAATAAATAGATGGCCAAAATTCAGTTTTTCAAGAAAATTACTAACTGGAAGTGCTCTTTTACTGAACAGTTTGTTCAGTTTTCGTCGAACTACGAAGAATTTCATTAAATTTGGTACACTAACTGTAAAATTTGTCAATTATAATTTTGAAAAATTGAAAACTGGAAACTGGGAAACTGGAGTAAGAAAAAGTTGTGTGAGTGTTTCACAACAGATTTATTTTTAATATATATTAGATTCCATTAATAATACAATACTTAATAGAATTAATTCTATATTGGAATAAAATTTATTAACTAATAGCGAGAAAGGCAAAATGATTAGAGTGTGGGTATTTTTCAGTGTCAGATTACCATTCAGACCTTAGAAGAAGTGATTAGCAAAAACATCCTTTACTATCTATTAATACATTTTATTTGTTACCAGACAATACATTCTATAAATCCAACGTTAAGAATGGAACTCTAACTCAGCGCTTTACAAAACAGCCTAGCAGTCTATAATATTATCTATACCTTATCTCAAATCATTTATTTATTTGTTTTTTGATTTTGTTTGTTTTGACATTAACCAGTTATTTGGATTTTGAGGGCTGGAAAAAAACCAAAATATTGACTTTATTAACTACCCTTGGCTTCTAATTGCCTGCAACTGCCAATATGTTGGTGGAAAAAACCAGCCCTATCTTTTCAAATTGACATGTCTCTTGTAGTCTTCCACTAGGCTTCTGCACCCTCTTCCAATTCTTCATTCTCCATCCTTGTAGAGATAAAGGGTATTTTGAGCGGCTCTTATCCTTAAACTTTAGACATGTCATATCTGAAACAATTTTATGGTTAATGCCTTTGTATATTATGTTGTTTTGGTGTCTAGTATAAGTGAAATGAGCACAGAACTACAATGTACCGAAAGATAATTCCTAATCCGACTTATATTTTTATTTTATTCCCTTTGATGAACTTATATATGCAAACAAGCGCTTCCTTTTCCAATAGTGCCAATATGCTTTTTGCGCTACAAGGTAATCGTACATACTTGGACAGTTCGGTTACAAACGTTTCTTATCTCAAATCAGGTGAGTAAAAAGAAATTTTTTTTAAAATTAAATTCAGGAAAAAAGAATTATTTAAAAATCTTACTATAGAAAAAATTTCTTTCAACTCCCTGGCTTAAGTTTGATAACATATTTTGAAAGTGGAAATTATTTAGAAGCAAAAAATGGATATTTGACCCCTCTTTAATATTTGACGAATTATTTTTCTTGAAGGATGTTTATTTTTAATATTTTGTCTCAAGTTTAACTATTTTCACAAAATACAACAGATTTGATGAAAATTTGACATGATCATTAAAAAAAATATAATCACTCACCGAAATGTATGATATTACTATATTTCATTGTACATTAGATACTAGATTAGTTTAATTGCCTACAACTTAAGAAAACAAGAAAAAAAAAAAAATTGTAAGTAGTGTTAAACCCTGATGAGGGCTTAAATACAAGGGGAAACGTTAGCTTTGAGAAATATGTTTGATTTGAGTAATCCCCACAACAAAACTATTTTCAGTTCTCAACATTTTGGGAAAAAAATCTGATGTGGACTTTTAGTCGATTTTCTCTTACTCTAATGAATACAATTTAATCGAGAAATTTTCATTAAAATAGCAATGTTATAATGTTTAGTTGGGCTGGCCATAAACATGTTAAAAAAAAAAAGGACTTGTTTTTATCAATGTGACAAAACATTGCACGTTTCAAGAAAAATCGTTGTAACCGTTCTAAACGTAGGTAAGTCGACAGAGACTGCATTACATTGTCTCGTCGGAAGGATAAAATCTGCTCTGGGCATAAAAGAATATGCCCTAGGGGGTTTCTTTGATGTTGAGGGGGCATTTGACAGAGTATCGTTTGATGCTCTCGAATATGCCTTGGTAAGAAAAGGTATACATCCCGTCTTAATCAATTGGATAGGTGTCTATCTTAGGAGTAGGGTTATACAGGCTTCCCTTGGCAGGCGCACCATGATACTACAAGCGAGAGAGGGTGCCCTCAAGGGGGTTGTCTCTCACCAAAGTTGTGGTGCGCCGTCAGGATGAATTCATCGGGATTTTATGTGCAAGCATATGCCGATGATGGTGTTATTTTATTGTTATGGCGCTGTCTGTCCACTATTTCGGACTTAATGCAAAGCGCCCTTAACATGGTATATTGTTGCACACAAGATAAAGGTCTTTTCATTAATCCTAATAAGACCCAGGCAATTCTATTTACTCATAGAAGGAAGATAGTGGGTTTTACACCTCCCAGGTTGTTAGGCACTTCCATACAGGTTAGTAAATCAGTGAAGTACCTTGGAGTAGATCTCGACAGTAAATTGAACTGGTCGGAACATGTTAAGACACAACATCAAAAGGCGATAATCTCCTTTTGGCAATGTCGAAGAGTTGTAGGTAAGAACTGGGGGATCACTCCCAAGATGATGTTCTGGATTTATTGCATGGTCATTAAACCTAGGTTGGTATATGCGGCTTTGGTGTGGTGGCGTCGCATTGAAACACGATCCGCTAGGCAGCTGTTGGAAGAAATCCAACGTTTGGCTTGTCTGGCGGTGACTGGTGCGTTTCGGACCACACCGACCGCATCTATGGAGACTTTGTTAGGGATTCCACTCTCTTTGTGGAGGTGAAAAACCAGGCAATGAAAGCCTGTTATAGAATTAAACAGGCAGGTTTTTGGCAGGGTAAGCGATATGGTCATTCTACCATTTATCGTGAGATGCTTTTAAGGATTCCCATTACAGGTTTCCCTTCTGATAGGAATTTGAAGACTTTTGTCTTTGGTCATTCCTACAGGGTGAGGTTGCCTTCTAGGGAAGATTGGTTAACCCTGGGTCCGTCTGATGTGATTCCTGAGAATTATCTCCGATGCTACACGGACGGTTCCAGGATGGATGGTAGGTCTGGGGCTGCCGTCTATTTTGAGACGGGAGACCATTTGGTGGTGTCTCTTGGTGAATAGGCCACCGTTTACCAGGCTGAGGTTTATGCAATTTTATGCTATATTTTGCTATATTTTGGATGAAAGGGTGCGTAACAGTAATATAAAAGGTGTTTGTATCTGCTCGGACAGCCAGGCTGCATTGAAGGCGCCTTCACTCATGTGTCTTCACTTCCAGATTGGTGTTGGAATGTTCTAAAAGACTAGAAGATCTTTCTTCATTGAAGGATGTGCTTCTGGTTGGGTTCCAGGTCATATGGGAATCTTTGGGAATGAGGAGGTGGATAGGTTTGCCAAATTAGGCGCCTCTCTCCCTTTCATTGGGCCAGAGCCTGCTGTTGGTGTATCTTCTGGCACATGTTTGTCAGGCTTCCAGACGTGGATGACCTCACAGGACTCATCCTTATGGACGAGTGCAGTGGGTTGTCGGCAGTCTAAGATGCTCATTGGGGGTCCGGACGGAGCTTTGAGTAGCGGGATCCGATGTCTTTCACGGACCTCTCTCAGGCATCTGGTTGGCTTCCTCACTGGGCATTGTGGCTTAAGGAGACATCTCTATACAATGGGACTCATGCCTGACCTCTTTTGTAGAGTTTGTGAGACGGAGGAGGAAACACCCATGCATCTGATGACGGATTGTTTGGGCTGTGAGGAGATTAGGTTTAGGACTTTCGGCCGGAATAGGATATCGGTAGAGGATCTTAAGCTATGTCCTTTTAAGGTTTTGGTTCGATTTGTTCGGTCTGTGGTGAAACTTAGATGGTTAAAACCTGGGCCTGGACTTTTGTCCCAGTAGTTGTTATTCTTTAGGGGTAGCTATGTGGGCCCAGGGAGGCTTTGGATAGCGTAGGGTTTTGCCCTCCCCTTCTTTGAATAATAATAATATTAATAATAACAGTTCTAAAAAAAAAACTCACAAAACTTACTCTGTAAAATATTACACTTTCAGTTAACAGATTATCTTTAAATTTTGAATTCTATCAATACTTTTAATGTGTATTAATATTATGTAGGTGCTAAAACCATAATAATATTATATCGAAGTGATAGTTTAAAGGAAAGCATTCCACCAGAACCTCCAAAACATCAAATTTTCTGTGAAATAGTTTAAATATAAGTGGCCGATATTTATGTGTGTAAATAGTAAACTAAATTTAAAGAAAATCCTTGGAGCCGTTTATCGAAAAAATCGTGAAAAACTGAAAAAGTGATTCAGTAAATTGGCCTCAGCTTTCGATTGATGGATTTTACCCAAAACCTTAGTGTCAGATAATTCTACACAGAGATACAGATAACATACACACCTATACAGACCATTAAATAAAAATTTGTTTTTTTCATATTTAGAGGACCTCAAAGACTGTATTTCTGGTGAAAACTCAATTTCGAAAATCTATCACGATCGTAAAACTTCCTCCTAAGAGTAAGAGAAATTATTGCAATTCTGTAATTAATAAATTTCAATTTTTTTTTTTAATACAAAGTTTGAGCCACAGATATAATACAATTAATGGATAATTCTTCATTGAATAAGTTTTAAAACCTAACTAATCGATTTTCCTATTCTAAATTATTTTAGCCCATATAATTGGTAAGAGTTTTAGCCGAGCTAAAAAATATGAGTTCTTTAATAATGGACATGCTATGTGAACACATTTTCTTTGCTGAACTAAGGTTTCTGCGGTTTCCATTAGCGCTATCCTTTTAAATTACAGATGCGCTTCAGAAAATGAACTAGAACTAGAATAGAATCGCTACTACTGAAGGAATAGCAAATAAATAAAGCAATTATAAAATTTCAGTATTATAGATGGCAACTAGATTTGGTGTAATGTATTTGTTGAAGTGAAAGAATATTGTTAAGATAAAGAAATTAGCTTTTTTATATGTTCTGCTTTCGAATGACTTTTGATGATAGGAAACAAAGTAATGATGAAAACTTTCACTTGTGAATATACTAGAAAATTTATTCCATTTTATTTGTTCTTATCTCTTTCTAGATGATGCTCATTTTAAAATCCAAAAATCACTATTAGAAATTCAATTAATTCAGTGGCGAAGTAATAACATTGTCTAATTGTATCTATAATCAAATTATTGAAGAATAGATATAAGGAAATTGAGAGGATAAGTAATTAAAATGATTTCAGCAGAAACAAATTAATTCTCAGAAAACTTACTAATAGCTGAGTACACCCATTAACAAGTTTTAACGAGTTCCACATAGTTGAATTTCAGACGGTCTGTGCAGGATTTAATGTACATCAGATTTTCTAACAACTAAATTATCATTTAACAATCATAGAATATTAAATTTATTTCTTTAATTTTTATTATTATAGTGACTCATAATAATAATAATAATAAAAATAATAAAATTAATATTAATTCATAATAATAATATTTTGAATTATTCAGGAATATTTTTGTGTAAAATTACGTTTTAAACAAATGAACATTATTCTTAAAACATTTATGCAAATATTTGTTTCAATTAAAAATTTCTTCTAACCTACTGTTAGCTTATCGCACAATAAATTATCGTTAAGTAAATAGATAAATCGTTCAGTATCTAAATAAAAATACTCTCTCATTTAGAGTCATGTTTTACGTTTTTGTATTTTTATTTCATCTATCTTTGTAATCGAATATAATTCTCAATGAGAAAACAAAACAGAAATTTTGTTACGAATGTTATGTATTGCTGCAATTTATGAAGAAAAAATATACTAGTGACAAAAGAAAAATATGCAACAATCTATACATGCTATATGATAGGCAAGAAACAGTGACTTTAAAATCGTTTTAAAAAAATTATTAATTTTTTGTGTCCCAACTGTATTTTCTTGCTTCATCTGCAGTGTTTTCCTAATTCGCACATTTCTTTTCTCTTTTCCGAACATTCTCTGGAAAAGCTGAGCGTAATGTACTTATAAGCTTAGGTTCTTAATAAAAAGAAGAAATACAGATATTTTCCACAGAAATTATTCCACAGAGAAAAGAAGGGGAGAAAGCAAGATATGAAAAAATGGGCATTAGAAAGAATTTAACGGACAAAAGAGAATATCTTCTAGGCAATAGAGATCAAACAGCTGAATTCATTAAAGCTAAACAAAGATCTAGAAAGAGAAACAACTGAAGACGATTTATAATTTGGAAGAGAGGAAGACCGAGAATCAAGTGGAAGAAATGTGTATTGGAGATTCTGATGTGATTTGGCTTAAAGGATATTGAAAAAATTATATCATTAGAGAACAAAGGATCGATTCCTATCACTGTGCGCACAAATGATGTCTCTAAGGGAAAAGATGAAAAACTTGCTTCAATCCCGATGCATATCTTCAAGCCACCCCATAATTTAAATGTAATAACTAGTTCATCTTACTAGAACGAGAAGTGCTGAGACTATGCTCTAAAAATGCAGGAAAAAAAAAATCAGTGAGAGGTAGTCCTGTAAGATGCACTTATTCTATATTTCAAGTCCCCATCTCGTTCCGTCATACAAGAAATGTTCATCCAAGATGATGTTTTGGATTTATGGTATGGTTATTAAACCTAGGTTGTTATATGTGGCTGTGGTGTTGCATTGAGATAAGATCTGCTAGACTGCTGCTTGAGGATATTCAACGCTTGGCTTGTCTGGCGGTGCCCGGTGCGATGCGGACCACGCCAACAGCTGCAATGGAGACTCTATTGGGAATTCCACCACTCTTTGTAGAGGTGAAAACTGTGGCAATGAAAGCCTGTTATAGAATTAAACAGGCAGGTTTTTGGCAGGGTAAGCGATATGGTCATTCTACCATTCATCACTTGACGCTTTTGAAGGTTCTTATACAGGTTTTCCTTCTGATAGAATGTTGAAGACTTTTGTTTTCGAGGGAAGATTGGTTAAGGCTGAATCCCTCTGGTGTGATACCTGATAATTACATCCTGTGTTACACGGACGGTTCCAGAATGGATGGTAGGTTTGAAGCTTCGGTCTGTTTTGAGACCGGATTGTGAATGGACCACAGCTTTCCAGATTGAGGTTTATGCTATTCTTTGCTGTATTGGATGAGAGGGTATGTAACACTAACTTAAAAGGTGTTTGTATTTGCTCAGACAACAGGCTGCGCTGCGCTGAATTCTTATGTCTTAACTTCCAGGTAGGTGTTAGAATGTTCTAAAAGACTGGAAGAGCTTTCTTCTCTAAAGGATGTGCTTCTAGTCTGGATACGGTCATATGAGAATTTTTGGGAATGGATAGAATAGGATTGCCAGATTAGGCGCGTATCTCCCTTTCATTGGTCCCAAGCCTGCTATTGGCGTGCCTTCTGGCACATGTCTGTCAGGCTTCCAGTCATTCACAACATACATCCTTATGGATGAGCACAGTTGGTTGACGGCAGTCCAAGATGCTCATCGGGGGTCCGGACACGGTTATTAGTGAGATGTTGCTGTGTCTTTCATAAAGCTAGAGAGCTTCAGGCATCTGGTTGGATCCCTTACTGGACATTGTGGTTTAAGGAGACACCTCTCCGTAATGGGGCTCATGCCGGATCCATTTTGTAGAGTCTGTAAGACAGAGGAGGAAACACCCATCCATCTTATGACAGATTGCTTAGGTTGTGAGGAAATTAGGTTTAGGACCTTTGGTCGGAACAGCATGTCTGTGGAAGAGCTTAGGCTATTTTCCTTTAAGGTTATTGTCCGATTTGTTCGGACTGCGGTGAAGCTTAGATGGAATAGAACCGTGTCTGGATCCGGTTTGTTGTTGTTTTTCTTGGGGTAGCAACTAAAGTAGGGCTTTGAATGGCGTAGGGTTTGGTCCCTCCCCTCGGACAGATAATAATAATAATAATAATCCCCCTGGACAAATTCCTGATGTCTCTCTTTCTCTTCTCTAGGTCAACAGGCAGAAATAAGGGAACCTATTGTGAGGGAAATTTGCCTAGTTATGAAATCTCTTCTTAAAGTCTACATGATTCTTTACCTGATTGAATCCCTTCAAAGAAGTGACTCTCATGAAAGCGATCTCTGCTCCTAGTCTGGCCACTTTTCCAGAAAAAGAGGAGTCCGGCTACCCAATTAAGATGCATCCGAGACAGCTAGCGTGGATCAATGCTGACATAACTTCAGTTCTTGTTGGGTAAAAAACTCTCTGTTTTTCTATTTAATGTAATCGATTTAAATTCTTCTTTATATTTAAATACCACTAATTAATTATTTTGTCATGATTATAGTTTTTTCGATTTAGAAAAATTGATGGAATTTACGGTTGCAACCAAAAATTGTGATAGAATATAGAAAGACATGCTCACAAGATGTGGGACCTAAGTGCCACAATGATGTAACTGCTGCTATCTCTTGGTACTTTCATAAAACTAAAAGTAACTTATTAAATTATATTATTAAATACATCTGTCATCCGATAACTAAATACGGTATAATTATTACATTGTTTTTATCATTTCAAGTTTTTATTATAAGCATTTTCTATAGAATTAACAAAGAAATAATTAAGTAATATCTCTTAAGTAGAGATCTCTCAGAATATTTATTAAGGCTTAATGACTAATTTTTTACTTACAAAATACCTATTTTTTTTTTGTAGAGATTTTTGTTTTTAAACAAAACATATAATTAATTAAAAAGAAGATTCCTAAATGATAAAGCCTTATATGATAATAATGGACAATAAGCAATATGTTGGAAATCAAGTAGAAGTTTAAATAATCAATTCTGTCATTTTAATTTATGGTACCATTTGTCGCGATGAACGGCAAATTTGGAGTAAAACATGACAGAAAAAGAAAATAACAACAAAGTATTCATAGAACAACAAATTTATGAAATTCATTAAGTGACAAATATCTAGTTTAATGACAAAAAATAAAGTGTAGCTGAAAAAATATTCGAATGAACGACAAAATGTATGTAATTCCTACAATATTGCATATGCATTCATATTTTTTATTTATGTTATGTTATATTTACTACACACATATATTTTACTTGCTTTTATTGTTGTGCATTAACATTTTAGTTATCATAGTAACGGCAATAGCGTAAGTGAATATATAATACAACAAATATGTAGTGAAATGATGGCGAACCTATATCATAAGTAGTTAAAAATTGAATTTATTTTTCTTTAATTCTAAGCCCATGGGTCATTCTTATTTGTGTAATTATAAAGTAAATTAAAATATAAATTATTTTAATAATATATGCATCATTGGTGTCTCCTGGTGTTCAAAGTTGGGCGTTCTTTAACTTCGCCCAATTGCAAAGACTCCTGACAGTCTATTAATTATACTTTTGTAATTAATAGATATACAGGACGTATAATCCCCACTAAAAGAAGAGAGACAATTTTGAATTTTGGGTGTTCTCTGTACGTTTTGAACATCCGAGAAGACGCCCTTAATTTGCGTACTATTATTTCATTTAGATAGACAATACATTATCTTTTCCAATGAATTGTTTATTCCTGAATATTGATAATTATCATTTTAGTTTATTAAAACGACTTTTAGACTTAAATTTCTCTAGCATATTTTTTCCTTTTTCGCTGAAAGACAACAAGAGAGTGTACCAATAGCCTCCCGATTGCTTTATTATTTATTGTGTAATTATGCGAAGAACTCATAGAAAATGCAGTTATATTAAGAATTTCATTAATAACAGTAAGTTAAAAATAGATTTTACTTTGCGGACAAACTAATTTGCTGCTGCATATTGTCGTTATAAACACTTAATTTGTCTTGCTAATTACATATTTTATCGTGAATTGCAACAGTTTTGTCGCGCTAAATAGGCCGTTAGATGAACATATTTTGTAGTGCCCTTTAATATTCCCCTTTATTAATTGTAATTATTCTTTTTAGAAATCCGGTGTTGAATTTTGAATTCCTTATATTGAGAATTAATTCTTAGCTAAGTATTATACTGTAATAGATGTTATTAGTAAAGGCAAAGTGGTTATTCTCATTTTGATTGCGGGCTGAAGGCGCAGAATTTACGATCCTGCAATTTTAGATAAAATAATGCAACTCAAAGGCCACAGCTTCATTTCCTTTCACTTCGTGTAAGTATATATATATTCCAGTAGTCCTTTTTAGGAGTATAGAAATGTAAAAATATTCAATAAACCCAAATTCATAATACTCAAGAATAATTTACCAACAGGAGTAGTAACAATGGACAAAATACAGTAATTCATCATTATACAGTAATTACAACAGCAATATTAGAAATTTTGTATTTTACATTCCATCTCTCTCTATCTCTTGCCTCCTCTTTTCACAGGCCGTTTCCGTTTAGGCTCTCGTCTGCCAAATCCTTCCATCTTAGCTTGAGTCTACCTCTTTTCGTTTTTGTGTCTACCTGCCATTCCAACACTTGAATCACTATCTGCTCCCTCTCGATTCTAAACACATGCCCAAGCCATTTCAATCTCTTTTCGTCCATAAGCATTAAAACGAATTACATAGCATAGCTCGGCAACTTAGTCGTGAAACCTGTGGGTGTGGGAGTTACAGCTAGTAGAAAGCAATGGAGCTTAACAGCCGTTTAGGTACCAGCACTGTTGCCGAGCGGTTCATAGTAAACAAAGTTTAAAGAAAAACGATGAAGCCTTTTTCGAGAAAGTCTCGAAAAACTAAAATAGTCTAAAAAAGCACTTCCGCTCTATGGATTTTGCACGAAACCTTCCAATCAGACATTTTGTTAACGCGCGCGCGCACATTCACACACACACACACAGACCACTCACTAAATACGTATTTTCATACTCAAGGAACCTCAAAACATTATTTCCACTGAAACTCAACGATCGCAATAGGTACTTCCTTTGCTAGAAGTCAGAGAAAGTAAAAATGTTTTGTTAGGCAGCCTGTATCTTTTAGTATCTTCTTGCATTCTTTAAAAAGTGGTTAGGAATGTTTCTCTGTTGGTCTATTTGCTATTTAAATAATAGTTAAAAACAGAAGAAGAAATACTCCACAAGATGGTATTATTTTATTTTTTATTCCTGTCTTACAGTGGACTCTTCTTTATTAATCATTCTTCATTAAAAATGTTTTAGAACCATGTACTTTTTTAAAGTGACCAATACCGTCTATGGACTATCATGTGATGAACGATGACGTATAGCCATCTTTATTTTGTCTTTAACTATTTGCAAACTCAACAGACTCTAAAGCTCCGATAAGTGAGTTAATAAAAAACCAAATTAAAAACTAAATTATTTTAAGTTTATATTTTATGTTGTTTTTCTATTTTTTTGATTTGTATTAAAACCTTTGTACAGACCCTGAAGAAGGCAATAAATTTGCCGAAACGTCGGTAGAAATTTAAAAAGAGTTCTTTTGTATGACCTCAACATCCAATTTACAACACTAAATTAATATAATTTATTTTATTTGTTGAACAGGTTTACAATTTGAAAGTCTATATTACAAAGATAACAAAAAGAAACATTTAATGCTCAAGATGCTAGATTTTTCGTGTTTTTGGAAAAAGCTTTAAAAGAAAATGCTCCAAACAAATGTTTCAAAAAGTTCCCCCTTCCCAAACATTTTAAATAGTGTATCCGAGTTTAGATGTCTCTAACTCTAATATTAAGGTTGTTTTGTTTTTTCTAAGTTCAAAGGAGAATTTTATAACAAAATTAGAGAAAAATATAAGCAATATAAATAAAAATTCATGTAATGTAGTTTACAGATGTTTATATGTATCGATAGAACGATTGATCATACGAATAACATTACAGTGACGGCTGAGTGGGTTCTTGGTGCTGAATTTACTGGGCGACAGATTATTGATGTAATTACTAGTAAGTTTACTTGGAAGTTTTTCAAAATTATCCAAGTAATCCTGAATACAATTTGAACTATGGCTGCTTTACCAGGTTCTATAGCATTTGATGAATATGGACGGCCATTTATTATTTTGAGGGATCAAGAAAAACAGAGAAGGCTCACCGGCAATGATGCTATTAAAGTAATTATTTTTAAACTTATTTTTAATTAATGTTATTTGTCAGTTTTTATGTTGAAATTCATGATAACTTGTTAGAATAGTAGAACATAATTTTCTATTTCTATTTTAGGCTACACTAAATTACCTAACCTAAACAAATATTAAATTCATTAGAAGCCACATGGTTCTTATTCCTAATTTTTGAGAATTACTCTAACTGTTTATTAACATTTTTTCAGCCAAGTTTGTTCGAATTTGTAGAAATTTATTTTATGTTTATAAAATTGTTAATGTTTGTCCTTAGGAATTTCACAAAAATGGTTCTATAACATACACAGTTCAATAACTATTTTTATTACAAGGAAGATGGTCTGTAAATTAGAGTAGTTAGGAGCGTAAACTAGTAGTTTACAGTACCTCAGTTATGCCTTGAATTTAAATAAGTAGCTTAAACATAGTAGCATTATTGTCCTTTGCTAGTTCTTGCGTTAGTGGTAGTAGACTAATTTCTTATGTTTTCGATAAACAGTAATACTACTATTTGCATTTCATTTATTTTGCATTATATTTTCCAGAGTCACATCCTATCAGCAAAATCCATCGCCAAAACTATTCGAACCTCTTTAGGACCAAAAGGACTGGATAAGCTTATGGTATCCCAAGATGGTGACGTAATGGTCAGCAATGATGGAGCAACTATTATGAAACAGATGGACGTGGATAATGAAATAGCCAAACTAATGGTTCAACTTTCTCAGTCACAGGATGATGAGATAGGTGATGGTACCACTGGTGTTGTGGGTAAGTTTTAGTGTTAACTTTTCGTTATTCTTCATATTGAAATTAATATTTAAAAATGTAAGGGCACCTATGTACATGTTGAATCTAGATAGAAAAAAACATGTCTCAGTTAACTTTAAATGTATATCATATTTTTGCCCAGTTCTGGCAGGTGCCTTATTGGAACAAGCAGAAATGCTTTTAGATAAAGGAATTCATCCAATAAGAATAGCTGATGGATTTGAACTTGCTGCACAGTGTGCAATAAAACATTTGGATACAATATCTGACAATTTCCCTGTTGATCCTAATAATCTCGAACAACTAATTAAAACTGCAATGACACCTCTTGGTTCAAAAATGTAAGTATTTCGTATTATATTTTTCAAGCCTCAGTATTAGTAAACACTGCGAAATTTATATTGAAGCAAAGTATTCAGCGCCAGTCTGTTCGATCTATAAAAAATTTTGTAAAATAAATATGTGTCTTTGATCATTAAGATTCCATGTTTATAAATAACTATAATTTGAAATATCTATTATTCAATAAGAAATGCAATTCATCCCCACTCTCTTTTTGGATCTTGTTCGTATTACAAAAACAATGTACCTTTATATTTGTTAATTCATCTAAATTGGTATAAATATTCTAAAAAAAAAGTATTCCTATTTTTGACGAAAATATTGTAATCGTAAATTTGGAGGCAATTCCATTTTATACGTTTTTTGGTTTGCGTTTTTTTACGATTCAAAATTCGTTCCGGTGGTCTAAATCACACTTATGTATCTTAGGAACTATTGAACAGATTCCGTTACGTTTTTGTATACAATTTTGAAATGATTAATATCTCCCCCGAATGATCATAATATAAATGTTTCCAAATGTATGTTTCAATAAAATTGAAAGCACTTTATAATGCAGTAAATAAATATATGAGAATAAAAAAAAAAAATTACTTATTTCGAGAAAATTGAAAAATGCGTTCTTAAAGTATCTTCCTCGGTTTGAAAGTTTTCATATTGAATTCTCTTTGATACCCAGATTGTTTTTGGGAGAAGCTGCTGGTGCTGTCATAATTAACACCACAAAAAAAATATTACGAAACACTTACACAACTTATTGCAGTTTACAGAATTCCAAATTTTCTTCAAGCTTATAATTTTTACTAAATGTCTTTTGTTTTCAATTTTATATCAATGGCTCAATCTAATCTCAATGAAATGTCTTGTTAGAGGAAAGCATAACTAACTTCTCCTTTACCCCTAGACTTCTTTGAATGGACTTTCTCGGATAAAAGTTTCAAATAAAAAAGGTTGGTCCCCGTATTCATAGTTAGTGTATCAAAC